>CAEFZX010016761.1:0-11594 GCA_903066825.1 Alfaro cultratus | reverse complement strand
ATTAGCTATGCTACATGCTAACATTAGCTATGCTACATGCTAACATTAGCTATGCTACATGCTAACATTAGCCTTCCCCTGTATGAATTACGAATTTCACTAATATAATTTCACTGTTATATTAACAGCTTTTAATATAACAGCTGTTAATATAATTAACAGCTGTTAATTATATTTTCAACTTAATCTAGAAAAGCGTATTGATTTACTATGTGAAAAATAGTTTTAAGAAGGTAAAAATACCTTTTGTTGACTTTGTGGGTTTAGCATTGTTGATCGTGAGCCGAACATCAGTAGAAGAACCTCTCAAACTTTTTCTTTCTTCTTCCTTTCCTCTTAAAACCGCGTCTTTAAGGTATTTATACTAGTGATTATGAAAATAGCGCCCCCTTCATTTCCGGAATGCAATAGTCCCATTTCCAAATAAGGTATGGGACTGACGGAAAGGTCCGTCCCCGCCCCTTTCTGTTTGCTGCAGCGAGGTCCCTCTCAAATCTGGATTTGGGTCCCTCTGGTTCTGCTAACAATGTGGACCAGCTGCAATCAGCAGTCCGATCATTAGATCATTCACACACCTGCTATAAACTTATTGCATCTCTGGCAGTGCTGTTTACATAATATACATGTATAATTTATTGGCCAACTGATTTATCAACCAGTTGATATCTGGGCGTCGATTTCCTTCATTTTGGGGGATCGTTATCTGCTGATACTTACATGTAAAGCTGATCTTATCTTCATCAGCAAAGGTTTATAAATCATCTCTGTTCTGTTCTCTCCTGCTCTTCAGTGAGACGTTTGACTGACAGACCAGCAATGGCTCACAGCGGCCAGCAGGGGGAGCCGTCTGTCCCGCTGAGAAATGAACCACCTTCCCAAACAGGAAGCAGCTGCAGGACGGGGGAATTCCACAATAAAAGCCCCGAACATCCTCCTCTTCCCCTGGTGAGACGGGCGACAGGAAGCTCCGAGTCAGAGGGAAGGCCCTGCTGCTGTGGCTGGGAGACCCCAGTGATCCTCTGATGATGTCACACTGACATCATTACATGGTTTATCAGCATCGTCCTGCTGGTGGGCGTGGCCAGGAAGTTTATCAGTAGCAGGGTGGAGCCGAGCCAGAACCTGAACCGGGCCTCCAGAGCTCATTATGGTTGGCGCTCCTGAGGATCAAGAGTTCTGGTTTCATTCTGATTATCCAGAACCGGGTCACAACAGCAAAACCATCTGGATACATTACAGGTCCAATTCATGTCCAGAACTCTGAAACAGAACCAGCCAGAAACAGGTCCAGTTGATCTGCTGGCTGGTTTTATATGGAAGGAAACCCAGATGGGTCAGACAGAAGTCTGACCCACAGCACCAGGAAGTGGAACCAACCAATCAGAGGCCTTATAGCCTTCCTCTCATCCAATCAGATTGTCTGTTGACATGCAGGATGCTAATTGGCTGGATGCGCTTCATAATGATGTCACACACACCGTGATGATGTCAGCATTTTTTATTACTGCAGAAAATAAACATCAAGCCCCACCCCCAAACAGTGCTGACCTGACCACTAAGCATGCTGGGAAACTGAGTTCCTCCCAGCAGCTGTGAGGTCAGCAGAGAAAACATAAAAGATTCAAATTAACCCTAAAAGTAAAGCCCCCCCCCATTGGCTACAAGCTCAAACATTCAGCGATTGGCTACACTGACTGATGACATCACTGATCAATTATCAAGTAAAGTGGCAAGTTTCAGCTCCGGTCCAGTCTGCTGATTGGACGAGGGCGGTGGGTGGGGCCCCAGGGCGGTGATGTCACAGGAAGAAGGCAGTCGTGATCGATGGCGTTGTGCGCTCATCATCAGCGATAAAGTGACTTCCAGAAGAGAAAGAAGAAGAAGAAAGATCCTCTTCATTACCATGTGGTCACATCTGGAGGCAAACAGGAAGTGGCTGTTAGAGGCGAGCCAATCAGGCTCAGATCAGATCAGCAGCAGGTAACTCACCTGGACAGCAGCACTATGCAGCCATTTTTCTTTGTCTCCGCCCATCTTCATGCAGGAGAAAAGCTCACAGACGGCAGGAAGAGCCAGACGCTCCTAGACAGGAAACAGGAAGTACAATTCACCAGGTTGGATGGAACTGGTTTCAAACCAGTCTAAACCAGTCTGACCTACCTGAGCCTGGCTCCTCTTCTTCAGCAGCCACTTGTCCTCCTCCTCCTCCTCCTCCTTCTCCTCGGCCGCGCCTCCTGCTGCTCCTCTGGAGGCCGATCCTGGCAGAACCCACAGGTCGGCCTGGAGGGGGCGCTGGAACGGGGAGCAGGTCTGGTTCTGGGAGGCGTGGCTCCTCCTCAGGTTCTCCTCGGCTGCTCCTGGGTGGAGCCAGGCCTCCAGGATGGCCTGAACCTGCAGCAGAGAAGCGTTACCGCCTCCATCCGTGGCCGACAGGAGCTCTCACCTGATTGGCTGATACCTTCTGCTCCTGCTGCCTGTGGAAGCCGGTGGGCGGGGCGTTCTTGACAGCAGGTGTGGCGGTGGGCGGGGCGTTCTTGTCCACAGGTACGCCGTTCTTGTCCCGGCCCTCCTGCTGCAGCAGCCAGCGGCTCAGCGCCTCCTTCCCACAGTTCTCCTCACAGACGCAGTCGCCGTAGGAGGAACACGTCTCGTTGGCCCGGCAGGTCTGCCTCAGTGGCGCCACCTGCTGCAGCCAGAGCTCCAGGTTGGGGGCGGGGCCAGGGCCGGGGCTGGGCGGAGCCTTCAGGCACCGCAGCTGGCCCAGGTTCTCTATCTCCATAGTGCGGCCGGTCTGGCGACAGGAGGAGCAGTCAGCTGCGCCGCGGCCGGCCAGCCAGTCGCTGGAGACCCAGTCCTCCTGGAAGGGCCTCAGCACGCGCCGCCAGCGCTCGCCGTCACTCATCGCTATGGTAACGGTGGGTGGTGTCACCAGCCAGTCGCTCAGCTCCTCCTCGCTCAGCTCCGACTCATCGATCTTCTCAATGGAGAAGGAGGAGCTGCAGCTGCTGCTGGCCCGCTCCCTGCCCACCTGGTGCTGGTTCTGGTCCTTCAGGAGCCACGCCTCCAGGTCCCTTAGCTGGCCCCAGGCCTTCAGGAAGTCCATGGAGGCCAGGACGGGACAAGAAGGCTGCCAAACAAGAACCACTCCGGGTTAGGCTCCGCCCACCAGAACCAACAGATCAAACAGAACCTAAAGTACAGGTATTAATAGACCAGGAATCGGCTGATTGGTGGTCCACCAGAACCACCAGGTTCTGGCTTTGATGGTGTTCTGCTCACCTTGGTCTCCTTCTGCCTCAGCAGCCAATCCTGAGGGTTCTTACTGGCCTGGTAACCAATCAGAGAGCTGCTGCTAGCTGGATGTTTCTCCAGCAGCCAATCACCCAGAGCCGCCGCCTCCAGCTGCTGCAAACAGAACTAGAACCAGTCAGAGCAGAACCAGGACCAGAACCAGGACCAGAACCAGTCAGTTCTGACCCAAACTCACCTGCTGTCTGGCTCCAAGAGAGCAGCTCTGTACCAGGGCTCTCTGAGGGGCAGGGCTCCGGGAGGCCACGCCCTCCTCTGCCTGCGCACCAGAACAAGCCGGATCAGAACCAGAACTCCTCTACAGATCACATGACAGACCGGTCTGTTACCTGGGCGATGATGCTGCCGAACGAGGTGATGGCCTGCCTCAGGGAGCGGGAGTCGGCATGGAAACGCATCTCAGGGGTTTCCTCAGGGGCCAGGCTCAGAGAGGCCAACCTGCACAGCCAGGAGGAGAAAACAAACGCACCTCGGTTCACCAGCGGCTCGGAGGACAGAGGAGGATCAGGCGGCTGTGTGTGTGTGTGTGTGTGTGTGTGTGTGTGTTCCTACTTCTCCATGCAGCTGGTCAGCTGATTGCTCAGGTAGTTGTTGTTGTTGGAGTTCTGCAGCTGATGGGCGATGACCTCAAACTGACCTCTGAGCTGCAGGACCAGAACCACAGAGTAAGAACCAGGTCCAGTGTGTGTGTGCGTGTGTGTGTGCGTGTGTTACCCGGTGCAGCTGGTGCAGCTGGTGTTGCAGCGTCTCTGTCTTGAGGCTCTCCAGCAGCTCTATCTGCCCCAGCAGCCAGACCTCCCTGCAGCGCAGCGCCTCCTGCTGGCGGCTCATGCAGCTCTGCAGCTCTGACCGCACCTGGAGGGAGAGCAGGTGAAGCAGACGCAGGTGAAGCTCCGGCTGCCGATTGGTTGACCTCACTGTAACCGGGGTGACTGCTCTGCCAGGCGCTAGCACAGCGGTTACCGTGGAAACAGCAGCAGCAGGGCACCAGGAGAGAACTGAGGGCACAAAGAACCGGGTCGGTTCACAGAACAGAACCTGGCTCCTCCAATCAGAACCCAGAACCAGCCAGCAGAACTTCTGACGGGGTCACACGGGTCCAACAACTGGAGCTGAGCTTCTGCGAGGAGATACTTATAGTCAGACTGACCCCGCCCTCTCTCCACATTTAGCAGTTGACTCAGCCAGAGGATCATGGAGGTTCTGGTTCTGGTCGGACCACAAACCCGACCAGACTGAGTCAGCACTGAGGAAGATGAGGAAAACCAGAAGCAGGAGCCGACACGGACATTGTGTTCCCTTCTCCAGCCTCCAGCCAGCTGGGTGGTTCTGGTCCAGTTCTCAGCTGATTGGACCAGAACTGGGGTGGGGTGCGGGGGGGGCTGAAAGTTTTCTCATGATCTTCAGATCAAAGTCGTGATCAGAACCTTTATCAGGGCCCTGCAGCAGTGAGTCAGGTTCTGCTGGGCTCAGAACCAGGTCTGGTGGACACTGACCTCTCTGGCGTTGTCCCTCAGCTGCTGCTCGGCCTTCAGAACCGACCCGATGGCATCCTCCAGCTGGTCCTGGGCCTCCTGGCACAGCTTCATGCTGCTCACTGCTGCCCCCGCTGGAGACATCCTGAACAGCAGCAGAGGACAACATGACTGGCTTTGTTATATTAGTATTAAACATGGTGAACTTTATTTCATATGTAAACACTTGATTGGGTCAGGCGGCTCAGTGAGCTGCAGGTTCTTGTCAGGTCTGGAGGTTCTACAGAAAATCTCTTCATGTGCAACATGTTGGGTAAACCTACCTTTATTACGGTAAAAGGGAGTGGTTGACAACTTCAGATTTTTTAAGGTCGACTAGAAAAAGTCGAGTCAAAGTTGACTGGTCGAGGTGATGTCAGCGCAAAACGTTTCACAGCGACTTGGAGGCTTTATCAGCTAAATTCATGGCAAATATTGGTAAAAACCGCTTTCACTAAATCTATTACGAAGAATTAAAAGAACAAGAAACAGATCCTTCTTCCTGAGAAGTCCGAAAAGTTGCACAAAGTCGTCTCTGACTTTTTCTCTCGAACACCGGCTGATGATCTCTGGATAGCTGCACATTTAGGAGTTCAATTGTCTCACTGACCACAGTGGAACATCACAAACCAAACTGATCATGACCGGATCCGAGGACGGGAGTTGGACTCCAGACTCCCGCTCTACAGTCTCTCTATGCGGGGCGCCGCGCTAACCGCTGCCTGCGCCGCGCAACGGCCCCATTCCGGTAGCCTCTGGTGGAATTATCAGTTTCTCTTTGGCAAATTATTTATATTTCTATACAATTGGAGCTTTTTGACAAACTCATCTAGTTCACTTTCTTTCATTTTCTTGGAAAAATCAGTTTTGTCACTGATTGCGACCAGTGGACTGGCCCAGTAGAATCCACTGGTTGGTGCTGCCCCTAGTAAAAGGTATATTTATCATAGTAGTCACTGTCGTTACCTGGAACTGGTTCCTGATCGGAAGGCCAGCCTGTCGTCATAGTTACCAGTCAGCCATGATGTTTCAGGTTCATGTTTTATAACATTTATATTTCTGTGTTTTATTGTTATTAAATTGTCTAATGTTGATAAAGACATCTGGGGCCGTTCAAAAGGACCGATCCGGACCAGAACCAGAATCGGACCTGAAAGCACCAAGACCTGAACAGACCTTGGCCAGGTTCTGATCTGCTCTCCCAGATTTGGGTCATGATGTGGTTGTAGGAGGAAGCGGGTCAGCGCTTGGCCCTGTTCTGGAACAAAGCCCCTCCCTCTGACTCAGCTGTTTGTGAGCATTGCTCCATTATGCTTCGGGTCACAACGGGTCAGAACCACAAACCAAAGGGGATTATACCAGTCATCCCACTGAACCACCAGAACCACATCTGGACTGGACCCTGTGGTACCAGAGTGGGTGGGGCCTATCAGCAGCCAGCCTGGATCAGCTGAAGGCTATTTCTGATAAACACTCTGCAGCTGGCTGACCTCTGACCCCAGAGCTGGTCTGTTGCTATGGAGACCAGGGTTTAAATGGGGTAGGTGGTCTGGTTTCGGCCAATCAAAGGAAGGATACTGAAGGAGGTCACAGAGGTTCTGCTGACTGATAGAATCAGAAGAAACAGGTCCAGAACCGATCACTGATCAATAATCAATGCTGCTGCAGCTGCCACCTAACCTGACCTCTGACCTCTCTGAGGAACTTCAACCTGGAACCAAGAATCAGAGACGTGTCAGCAGGAGCCAAGCTGAACCGGCAGAACTCCTGGTTCTGGAGGAAACCAGATAGATAGATAGATAGATAGATAGATAGATAGAGAGAGAGAGAGAGAGAGAGAGAGAGAGAGAGAACACCAACGTCAGCAACTCAAATACACACACACACCTGAGGAAGTGAAGCCAGGCGGTTTCAGAACAGAACAGGAACTTTTCTGTTCTGAAACAACAAGATGGCCGATCACCTGATGGTGTCATCTGGTTCCAAAACACCTTCAGCCCTCATTGGCCTCCAGAACCACACAGAATCATTTGGAACAGAACCAGCTGGTCTCTAGATCCACCAGAAACTAGCAGACGTGACCGAACTTAACATGTTTGGACTGATCCTGATTCTGAACTGTTCTTCATAGCAACAATCTGAAGCTCGGAATTGAAAACGGAAAAAAGTAGCACAACCGTTCGGCCAAACTGTTTTAAATCCATCCGGTTCGGCCTGAATTCTTCCTCAGACCGGAACCGGGTCGCTCTGCTTTCACAGCAGATCTTTAATCTGAGCAGAAATGTTCTGGAAACAACCAGGATTAAACTCTTACCTATTTTTCCTTCTCAGACAAAAACAGCTCCGCTTCGCACGGATCGCTTCTGTTCTCGCGATATCCTGCGCTAAACGGTCTCACACACCGAGAGCTCAAAGGAACGCCATTACTCTCTGTACAGCAGCACGTAGGCACCACAAACACTGAGAGGAAGGGAGGGCGGAACCAGGTGGGAACAGCCACACAGAAAACAGGTAAACAAACCAGCAGGTTGCACTGCGCTCGAGGAGCAGCCAATGAGCGGCGGCGGGATGTCGTATCAGCCGGCGAGCTGTAGGCTGGGGGACGCGCTCTAACTCTGGAACAGCCGGTGTTCAGGCGGCGAGCAGCAGCGGGGGAGGACTGTAAGCCCCTAGAACAGCCGCAGTTGACGGCTCGGGACAGACCGAGAGTTCCCTTGAAGAAGGCGATGAAAGCAGGCCAGAGAGGCCGGAACATCCAGTGGTTCCCCCTCTATGCCCCATACCGACCTCCATGTTGTCACACCAAGCTAAAACCTGCTAGCCTGTCATAAACAACCTCTTTCTCTAACGACATACTGTGTTCATGTTAATCTGCTGTTTTAACTCCAGCGATCATCTACCAGCTCACATTCAGCAAGATGACACCACAATCAGTGCCGAATATTCAATTAAACTTTATTCACATTAAATATGATTAAAATGCGACAAACCGGAGGGGAAAAACCTGATTAGTGAACATGTTAAAAGACAAACTGCATATTTTCACAGCAGATCTTGTTCAGGCCGGGCCACGTCTCTCCACCGCTCCAGGAACACAAACACTGAGCTGAAGTTAGATAATCAGTCAGAAAACGTTTATGAACCACCATAAACTCCCACGGCTTCGTGGCGCGGCTAGCAGCTGCCCTCCGGGGCTAAACATAGCCGCTCTGGAGCTTCACTCACCGCGTGGCTTTGCTCTGCAGTCTGGACTTGGAGGTCATAAATGATCCGAACCGGTTCGGTGTCACTGCAGCCCAAAAAACGGTCGGGTGAAGGGTGAACGCCGAGCGCCTCTACAGAACCCCGGCTGCTGACCCCAAGTCACTGCGTCACGGAAAGACAGCAGCCAAATATCGCGATAAGTGGAAGGAAACTCTCGTTAGTGCGAGCCAGAGTGAAGCTGCCCCCTGCTGGTACAAAAGGAGAACCAGAACCGTCACTGTGTCTGAAAGTTTCACTCTGGACTTTCTGTTCCTCCAGTCCTTGATTTTCATCTGAAACCAGAACTCTGGTCCACTGAGCCTCAGTGCGGTTCTGGTTCTGATCTGATTCTGACTGTGGAGATGATTAATACGATAAGATGGATTCTTTATTAAATCAAGAAAGCCCTGACCAGCTCTGGCCATCTTCTTCATCAGAATGTCTTGACAACAGAGTGTCTTCAGATTCGCTGTAACACAGACTGCTACAGCAGATCCTTCATTTCCCTTTGGGATCAATAACGTACTTTTGAATTTAATTTTCTGGTTTTGATTCTAATTTATTTAACTAAAGACAAAAATCTGATATTTCAAACATGTCAGAAGGAAGACGGAAATATTTTATTGTAAATTAGGACTTTTTGAAACTATTGAGACAGAAAAATGTTTTTAAATTGAGCATCAGATCAATCAAACTTTATTATTCACTAAAACACATGAAGTAGAACTGCCTCAAATAGACAAAGAATCTATATCTATAATAGGAGGAAATTCCTCAGACTGAACTCAGCACAGAAACACTGAAGAACCAGAACCGGACCAGAACCAGGAGTCAGCGGTTCAGTGAGTGTGAGGTGGATGGTGAATGTAACTCTGGTTCTGATCCGTTTGTATGCCTGGTAACATTTGATCATTTTACGGCAATAAAGTCTGTTTTATAACCAAATCTCTTTATTTCTCAAGGTAATTTTTTCTGCCTGTCTGCATATACTGTCCACTTCATGTTGTAGTATATGGAGAGCCATTTCAGCCAAAATTAAATGAATAAATATGGAAAATAAATAATAATCTTTATAACCCTAACCCTAATATCTTTATTCCCATTTCTATTTATTCATTTATTTATTCCTGGATTTATTTCTGCCTGTCCGGTCTGTGTATTTTCAGACAGTTTGTTTTTTTGTTTTAAATGAAAAATGAAAAAACAAAAAGACTCGTTTCTCGTTTATCAAACCAAAATTGGAAATCGGATAACGGCTCAGCTCGGCTCATTATCTGATTTTCCATTTAGTGCACAAAACAAAAATGGAAGAACGTATAACGAGCGCTGAATTTTGATTTTCATGATTTCATTTTTGACAAGTGGTCTGACCAGGAAGTTCTCTATGACTGTATAGAGACCCGTTTTTGTAAGTTCGTCCAAAGCGGCATGCAATTAATTTGATCATGATACCTTCACACAAAAAGCCTTATACTCCGACTTTGTTTTGTACATGAAGCTAATGGTTTCTAAATGCAGCTTCCAACTCAGTAAATGGCTAAAGGGCTAGTTCACCCAATTGTTCACAACCTTCAATCTGCTCTGGTTTAAAAAAAACACTCAAACTGCGACTAGAACATTCTGCCAGACCAATCATTCAAACCCTATAGTTTTTAAAAAAAAAGTTTTTCCTTTATGAACAGCATTTGCATACAAATTACAAATCGTTATTCCCCCGATGATTTAAATCTCCCACTTTATGGTGTATCACATACACTTAAAATGTACTTACGCACATGTAAGTATATTTGAAATATAGTAGAGTATATATATATTTTTTACTAGGGTAGCTCTTCCATTTCGTGTCTGTTAAGTTTTTAATAAGAGTCACAGAAAGTATTTTGGTTGCTCGAGCTTTATGAAACAAGTTTTTCACATCTCCACGTGCATTAACTCTAACTGACTGAGTGGACTAAGCATTTAGTATGCTTTGATGCATCGTGTAGCTGGAAAAAAAATAATAAAATAATATAAAACCAGCGTGATGCATGACTACGAGGAGAGAACTAAAACTCCCCACTGGGCTGAACCTGGATGACATTATCAGCCCATGAAATAGCTTCAGTCGGTCCCTCCTGCACCTCCTACGAAGCTATTCCATGGGCTGATAACATCCAAAGTAGTTGAATGAAAAACAGATAAATGAATAAAGGAGAAGTGAAAAAAGGAAAACTGAAAAAGGGTAAATGAAAAGATGATAAATGAAAAAAGGAAAATTTAAAAAGGATAAATGAAAATGGAAAATTATAAATGAGAATTGGGAAAATAAGGAAATGTAAAAGGACAGGCAGAAATTTATTTATTTCCCCTATTTATTTAATTTTGGCAGAAATGGCTCTCCATAAAGTAGCAAATGAATTTCTGTGGTGAACTCAGCCGCTTGATTCGGATCTCAGAACGGCGCCGGAATTCCCATCATGAATGGAAACCTCGCGATAGCTCCATTGTCCACGAATGCTCTGTGACGTCACAAACACAAACATCGGTGGATGTGATCGGTTCCGGTCCAGATTAGAGTCCGCCAGACGTCCACAGACACCAGAACCAGCGACTGTCCGAACCTCGGGACCTGGAGCTGCTGCTGCCGCCGCGTGAGGATGTCTGCCGGGACCGGGAGCCGGAGCACGGAGCCATGGGGAGGGTTCGACGACCAGCTCATCCAGGTGGGTCGAACAGGTGCCGTCGGAGCTAACCTGGAGTAACTAGCTGCTAACGAACCGGGAGGCTAACTAACTGTAGCTAGCAGTCCGACCAGCAGATAACACAACTGGCTAAGCTAACGTTAGCCTCCGCTGACCGAACCAACAGACCCGGTGATCTGCTAACTTACTAAGTGGAGGAACGAGTCTGACCGGATCAGGAGCTTCTGATCCGGTATTGCCATGAGGTTCTGGTTCTGATCACAGGTTACTGACCCGGTGTTATAGATTAACTGGTGGCTAAATTAACTGGTTGAAACCTTTGCGCACCGCAGATGTTTCTAAATTGTAGGTAGCTGTGATGATGCCTGTTGAAAAATACTAACTATGTGACAAAACCGTTTGCAAAACTTTACTATGAATCCCATTTGAAGAAAATCTGGTTAATGTTACATGTAAAAATTATGTTTCAAAACATGTTTCAACAGAGCAGCTTTCAGTGCGCTTCGGAAACACCGCATTGGATCAGAACCAGATCAGTGAGTAACATAACAATCACATTCAGGTTGACCAGAATAAATTCATTTCATCTCATAAATAGGCGCTGTAGCAGCTCCCCAGCAGGGTGTAGCAGCTCCCCAGCAGGGTGTAGCAGCTCCCCAGCAGGGTGTAGCAGCTCCCCAGCACTTGAATTAATCAGCCAGTCTTGACGGGTGAATTTAGCGTTTTTATTTTCTTGATGACGATCCACCAGGATCATCACATCAGTCACCAACAGTCACCACAGTCACCGTGAAAACTAAAACAAATACAAATATTAGAATACAAACACAAAATTACAATACAAACA
>CAEFZX010016758.1:0-10866 GCA_903066825.1 Alfaro cultratus | reverse complement strand
AACCAGAGAACAGATTCCAGGTGAGGCAGGCAGTTCTCTGGCCTCATGGCAGGGGGCGCTCATGATCCCAGACATTGGTTTGTGGCTCCACGTCTGCAGAGTAAGAGCCATGGAGCCAGCCATAAAGTGCAGCGATAGATTGGTTTTCTCCCCTCTTCCAACGTCTACATGGATGACTGCATTTCTACACTTGAACAGTTTTCTAAAGTGGATTTTCAATCGAAGCAGGAAATAACTAACAGAAAACCAACATTGAGCTGAAAGGTTTGCTTCAAACTAGGAGACAGAAAGCTACTGCTCTTCAAACGGGTGGATGTCCTGCTGGAAACGGCCTTTCCTCCCTCCTTCCTTCCGTCTTCCCTTCCTTCCTCCCTTCCTTCCTCCCTCCCTCCTTTTCTCATCTTGTATCAGGACACACTTGGCTGTGGATGAACTGATATTTTCGTGCAGAATGAGCGGATCAAGGACTTTATTTATAAGTAAAGGTAAGACGGCAATAACATTATTTTTTGCTTAATTTATTCATGAAATGTGCGTTTTGTGGGCTACAGTTTGTTAAAGAATGCAGAACAGAAACTGCTGTTAGCTTAGCTAATAGCAGCTACAATCTACCACAGCGTCATTTATTAATAATGGCAAAATAAACATTAAGCCTAAAACAATACTACTGCAACAGATGGATGTTTTGTTCTTTATGTGGGAAATATTTGAGTGTTTTTTGGTGTTGAACTCTGAAACATAAAGTGTCGTTGTTGTCAGTTGCTATGGCAACGAGTGTGCGTGTAGAGGCAGAGAGAGAGAGAAATGAATAATACCTGAACAGAATTATTCTACCGCAGCAGCGCAGCTATGGATGGCATGTAAAATGAATCTTCCTATGTAAACAATAAGGGGTTTATGTTTGTAAATCTAATTATGATTATGATTAGGTCAGAGCTGAAACTCCCCCTGATGCTGATGCTCAACTCCATCTCATGTTTTCTGTTTGTTCCTCCAGCCTCCAAAAATCAGGACTGCAGGTCAGCTCATCAAAATCAAGATGTCTGTCCCGACCCAAACTAACAGAACTCTGCCTAGATAAGGCGGGTCGACACCAGAACCAGTTCTGATCAATTCCTTGAGCTCTGAGAATTCCCAGCAGCTTCACCTCTGGAACCAGACCAGAACCAGAGACAGAACGTCTCGACCCAGCAGAATCATTCTGAGGAACCAGAACCGGATCCAGACTCCTGGTTCTGATCTTCAGAACTCAAAGAGCCCAGTCCAAACACAGAGTGTGGAAAGTGAGGTTATGGTGAGGAAAGGATGAACAGGGGATTCTGGAACAAACCTTCAGAGATGCTGACAGTGAAAGGACTTCTGGGAATCTGCTGCCCAGCAAAGGTCACACAGACGGTGTGAGGGCCCTCCAGGACGGGGACATAGGTGCAGCGGAATACACTGTCCCCTCTGTTCTCCAGCACAATCTCCACTGTGTCCCTCCGGCTGTTGGAGTCCACGATGATGACGCCTACGTCCCCGGCTCCCGCCCCTGGGGGACGGAGACACAACAAGAGGACAAAGGATGTGGTTGTTCCAATAGATGATGCTCTCACGTTCATATCAGGACGTCTGCTTGGGAAGCTACCTGCGGTGTAAATGTCGAAGTACGTGGGTTTGTTGGCCACGTTCCCCATCGGCTGCAGCCCGGGCCCGCGGGCCTGGACCCTGGTGGCGTCGCCAATGGCCCTGGAGATGTTCACCAGGAAGGGGCTTCTGTCTATGTCCTGGCCGGCGAACAGCACCTTAACCTGGGAGGAGGAAACCTTTAGGCCGTTAATCTGCAGCAGCAAAGTTCTAGAAACATCTGTAGGAAACCCTGAAGCTGGGGGAGACACCAGGATAACTCAGTGGACGTGATCAGAGTTGTTCTGTGAATCTGAGTAGTGTTAATGCAGGAGCCAGTGGAGCGCACCGCTAACTAAATACTAGCTGTGCTAACCCTAATCATAAACAGCTCTGCTGACACTAAAGTGCTACACCAATATGGTATGTATTATAAGCCATAACTTCACCTATATTGATAACTGTCATGTGTTATTGACAGAACATGCTACAACCTGCGTAGCGCCCTCTACAGGGTCAGACATGTCATTACACAGCTACCTGCCTGGTTTGCACTTCAGGAAGTGATTCTCTGCTCAGCCCGGACTGAAGACGGATTCTTAAAATGTATCTGTAATTTAAAATGTAATTTAGGACAAGTCAAGCTTGCTAAAAGTTTTTAAAGGTAGCAAAAGCGCTAAGCTAAAAATTGCTCTGCTATTAACTGACTAGCTGATGCGTTTCCACTACTGCCAGATCTTTCAGCGTGTGGCTGGCTGAATTTGCAGTTTATCAATTATGAAGTTTTAAAATATTTACTTTCTTTGGCCCAAACTTCTAAACCTGAAGTAACTCTGGAGCCTGAAGCAGCCGAAGAGCCGCTGCTGCCATAAATGAAGCATGTGATGGTTTCATTATCAAAGTATTGTGCGCTCTCTTCACCTTATGAAGACCCTCCACCTTGGGCAGGTACACCACAGAGTAGGTCCGGTTCTTGTCGTTGTTGGGAATCACTCGGGCCTGACAGAACCAGATACAGAATGAATCTCAGCTCCTTGGCCGGACAGTGGCTGTGTGGCGCTCCAGACCTCCTCGGTGTGTCCCTCCGGATCCTCCACGTACACCAGGACTTCCCCCATGCCGGCCTCCACCGTCTCCACCAGGAACTCTGCTGGCTTCAGGACCGTGTTTCCTCGAGCCTCGATACCTGAAGCAACAAAACCATATGAAACCGGAGCAGCAGAATGTTGCACCAATCCGCATCTCCTTCAGATTTATAGTGAAGGGCCAACATCTGGACACAGCAGGACTTTTCATTACAATCTTAGAATTATGAGAGGCAGTTCATTTATACAGAAATATTCAGATTTAATGGCTGCTGAAAGAACCACATACTCTTATTGATTATTCAAAGGGGACTGTATGTAAATATATGAGCTCAGGTGAGATGGAGCTGAAGGTTCACCTGGAACTGATTCACCTGATGAGAGAAGAAAGATTACATTTTCATTCCAACTTCAGTTTCTTCATATAAAAAGTTTCCTTTAGCTGAATGTGTCTCTATTTATTCATTTCTGTGCCTGGAGGCTCTGCTTCTGTCTGGGAGGTCAGGGCCGAACAAACCTCCAGACTAAAGTCCTCCGCCATGAACAGGAAACCAGCCACAACCTGAAGCGGATCAAACCGTTTCCCCTGGTTCTGGTCGGCGCAGCCTACCTGGACCGTAAGCTTTAGCCCTCTTGGGGTGCAGCGTCTTGGCCCTGAGCGGCGCGCCGGGCTTCAGTTTGGCCTTGGGGAACTGGGACAGGTAGGTCATGACGGAGTGCTCGTCCACGTTGGGGTCAACGATCTCCTCTGGAGCGATCACCTGGATGGGCAGAACCACGAGAACACCTGAGGGTCTGACTGGAGGCCCAGAGGAGGACCAGTCTGACCAGTACAACCAGAGCAACCAAATTAACCAACCAGTCTGACCAGATCAGCCAGTGTGACCAATACAACCAGTACAGCCAGGGACTCCAGCAGCTCCAGGAACAACAGGCGGTTTTGGCTTTAATCTGGGATTTGAACTGGATCAATGGAGGACAGACTGGATCTCATGATGGGACATTTATCTGGACTGGTCTGTGACACCTGCAGAACTTCCTGCTTTCCAGCCAATCAGAAGGCGGCTTAACGTTACCTGTGGGACTCCCAACCAATCGTCGGCCTGCTGCATGGCCTCCCTAGCGTTTTCCACCGGCTGACTGGGATCCCAGCTCTCCCAGTCTGGACACAGACCTGGACGCGGCAGAGGAAACGTTTCAGATGAATCAGCTCAGTCCTAACCGGTCCCAACTGGTCCCAGTAGAGTTTGAACTGGTCCCATTCCCTACCAGGAGCACAGTTGTCCACCAGTGCTCCCAGTGCCTTGCCGTCCCTCCAGTCCCGGTGGAAGTTGGTGATGGGCAGCTGGGGCACCTTGTTCTGGATCCAGCCCAGCAGCCGCTGCTTGGGCGTCAGCTTCCTGGCATCCTCATCGTCCTCGTCCTCCCAGGTCGGCATGGAGATGGAGTAGTGCAGGATGAGCGTCCAGATCAGACCCAGGATCAGCTTCAGGTTCCCGTCCACGATGGCTTTGGAGTCTGGGGGCCAGAAGGGACGTAGGAGGATATGGGTGGGACAGAGAGGAACAGGGAGGGAACGGGAGGACAGGAGGAGACGTCAGTCGGCAGGAACCTCCAGTTTCCAAACCTTTTATCCTTTTTCTGTTATTTTTCCATCTCTTTTTATTGAACGCTACAATAGCAACAAGAATCAAAGACACTGAGGAAATTAAAGCAGTGAAACAGGAAACTAAAGCAGTTGAGCGTGTTGATCATGAAGATCATGAGTTTTTATGAAGTGGATGTTGGATCCCAAACGCCGACGTGACAGCAGAGAATCGTTCCGGCTGCTGATCTCAGGGAGTTTTCCAGGAACATGTTAACGAGCTGCTGGAACGATTCTGATGATCGCTCCTCTGACATCACTGACCCACTTCCTGCAGCACATCAACCCCACTTTCAATTTTCTGTCACTGAGTGGAAAAGTTTGATCCAGCAGTGGCAGTGAAATCATGGCTGGGCCAGGAATGAGTCACGTTAATAGGAAACAAACACAGGGAGGGATCTGAGGGAGGCCGTCTGCAGAGGGCACAGTGAGGTCATAATGAGGTCATGATGAGGTCACACTGTCAGACTCAGCGGGTTCTGCTGAGAACTGACAGCAGGAAACCAATTTCCAGTTGTTTCCCAGTGGTTCCAGTATAGAACACCAGTCTGGTCTCTGGAAACCTGCAGTGACTTAAATGATCTGATGCCTCTGCTGCAGGAGACGGAGCAATGATCACTTATATAGCAGACTGGAGACCAGTGGAAACCAGCAGAGACCAGTAGACACCTGTAAAACCAGTAGAAACCAGTAGAATCAGTGGTAACCAGTGGGAACATCTGAAGCCCTCCAGACTCCATGTTTGTCTCCATGGCAGTGGGCGGAGCTCTGTCACAGCGGATACTCTCTACTATCAGCGGCTCAGGATTCTCCGTTTCCAGCCATGTTTTCCATCAGAGATCAGCAGGAAGCAGGAGGCCGCGCATATCCTGCTGCTGCCACACCGTTTCTGGGTCAGAACCGCTCCAATCGGGCCTTCCTGTCGGCAGGAAGTAGGAAAACCCAAAGCGGACTCCGCTCTGCCTCCAGGCTCTTCCTGAGCTGAACAACGAGCTGTTTGATCCGTTATGTCACTGGCCGCTGGTCGCCAACGGTTACCAAACAAACACACTGCAGAGGAACAGGAGGGCCCGACCTCACCATGACCCCGCCGACCCCCCAACAAGCCCAGGGAGGAGCGGCGGGACAGAACCAGACCTCGACATCTGACCCGGTTCCAGACCGGGTTCTTCGTCCGGTCTGGAATCCTTCAGCAACATTCCTCAGAACCAAAGCGGCCAATCAGAGCAGAGCTGAGCAGCAGAGTGGGCGTGGCCACAGCCTGAATCGGCGCTCTGTCTGCTGGCCTCGGCGTGACAGTCAGCAGATCTTCATCATGAGGAAGACGAGCTGCTGCTGCTGGCAGAACCGGTCCGGACCAGAACCTGACCAACATGGTTACCATGGAGACAACCTTGAGAACAACACCAAAGCTACATGGCGACATGTGATCTCTGGTTGCCATGGTTACGGTCACCTGTCTGATGACCTGTCCAGCAGATGGACAGGTGTCCATCTGCTGCTGTCCCAGGTCCAGGTTCTGGTTCTGTCCTGCATGTGTTCAGCAGCTGCCAGGACCAACAGAACCAGTGACCCGGTTTTGACTCAGCGCCTCAGGCAGCTGCTGCTGTCGGCCATCTTGGAGCCAACAGGAAGTGCAGCAGCTGCAGCAGATCAGAAGAACCGGGTCTTGGACCTGGTACCGGGTCACCTGATGGAAATGTGATTTAAATCGACTCAAATGAAAAATGAAAAAAACAAAATTAAGAGAAAAACTAAGAACAGAGAATCAAACAGGAATTATTCTGCTGTTAAAAACAAAATAGAAAAATTAAAAAAAAAGAAAATCCAGACTGAATGTTGACTAAAATAAAATAAAATGTGGGATTTAATGAAATGATTCAAAATGATAAAAATGTTTTTAAATTTATACTCTGACTGCTGAGCAGACCCACAATGCAACAGGACCTTAACGAGCTGCTCCAGCTGATTGGCTGGACTCAGGAAGGGGAATTGGCCGGATTGGGCCTCAGCCCGCCCGGACCAGAACCCGTCCCGCTTGCAGTCTCCGTGTTCCACCTGAGCTTCTCTGCAGGAACTCCAGCTTCCTCCCAGAGCCTGACACACGGCTGCTAAGCTAACAGAGCGTTAGCGTCTGTGTGGACCAGAGTCCATGTGGAGCCGCCTCTCAGGTCCAACAGAACCAACAGAACTCTCTGATCAGTTCTCAGTTCTTGGTCATATTCACAGGAAGTCCCAGTGAGTCACAGATCCAAAATAAGTAGCGAGCAGCGTGTGTGAAGGTGTGTGTGTGTGTGTGTGTGTGTGTCTGAGAGTGTGTGCGTGAGTTGTGTGTGTGTGTCTGAGAGTGTGTGCGTGAGTGTGTGTGTGTGGGGGGGGGGTCCTGGCTTCAGATGGACATTCCTGAGCGTTGACTGCTGCAACACATGGCAGCCATTACTCTGACAGACAAACACGAACCGACAGAATTAGAAAATACAAGAATGGCTCTAAAGGCAGGGAACCCTGACCGGGTTCTGGAAAACTGAGTGGATCTAGAACCCGGCAGGAGGCCCGGAGAGCCGGATTGGAACCAAACAGAAGCCACCAAACCAGCAGAAAACAGAGAAGTAAGCCTCAGCGGTTCTGACAAAGTCCAGAAAAATGAAACCCAGAGAGGAATCAGAACATTCTGAAGCAGAAATTTGAAAAGTTCTGAAGGGAACCTCAGGAACCGGAAAGACATTCTGAAACATCTTTCCGGAAAAAAAACAAAAAAAAAACACATTCAGAGGTTATTCAGATGATGGATTAAAGAGAGAAACATGAAGTTTACTGAAACAGCAAGAAATCCGGAAAGGATGTAGAAGAAACAGCAGAGCAGCAAACAGTCTGGAAACGGCTGAAAGTTTCCATTAGTTACACTGTAAAAACACAAAACCTTCTACCTCAGTACACTGGAAATAAAAAAACCCAAACTTTTCAGATGGTTCCACTAGCAGATTAATCTGTTTTAAAATTCATTTTTTAATGTTTCAAGTGGAATAAAATATTAAGTTACTAACTTGAAACCAGCTGTAAGTTAGTTTCATCTTATTTTAACTAACTTACAGAGTTTCTAGAGTAAACTCTGGTTTATCTAGAAACCAGAGTAAAATACTTGGTAGGATTTTGTGTTTTTACAGTGTAAAAACTGAAAATAATCTGATGCCTGGAAAAAAAATCCAGATATCAAAATATAGAAGCTTTTTGAAAATAAGAGGGAAAGCCCAACAATGTAAAAATATTGCATTGTTGCAATATTTTCAGCTGTTGCTTCTTAAAGCTGTTGCTTTAACTATACCAAAAAATTTAGGACCTAAACTAAAATAGATTTTTTATGTATATTTAAAAGAAAATCCAGAAATTATCCAGAAGCTGTGAAATGATGAAAGATCTAAATAAACTAATAAAAGCAAACGTTCTACATTTTTAATGCCAGAGACACAAAACCTCCTGTTTCTGATTCTGACACTTTATCAAACTGACTCTGCTGCTAAGCCCTGGGGGCCAGAGAGTGCATGGGCCCCCGGGCCCCCAGCAGCTGGGAGCAGCCCTGCTGATGCCTTCAGCTCTAAGAGTCTATTTTCAGCAACAGAGCTCAGCTGTCCTGCATCAATCAGCTCCAGGGCCCAACGGGGCCAAACTAGAGGCTCCCGGGCCCAACGGGGCCAAACTAGAGGCTCCCGGGCCCAACGGGGCCAAACTAGAGGCTCCCAGCAGCTGCTGGCCCCTCCTCTGGTCCTGGACGCTGCAGGAAGCATCCTAGTCAGCAGAACATCTGCAGTTTGACTTCCAGAGGAACGGAGAAGTTCTCCTCCAGGATCCGATCTGCTGATCTCCAGAACCAGAACCTCTCCTAGAGTCTCCTGAAACACGTTCACTTCCTCAGACGGAACATCTAGAGAACTCCTGATAAAAACCTTCAAACCTTCATCTGAACCAGAACCAGAACCAGTCCAACAGCCTGGACCAGCAGATGGTGGAAGTTCTCCGATGGGTCCAGGATCCAGTTGGAGAATGTCAGACATCTACGACCCTGAGGAACACCAAGCAGACCTAGAACATCTAGAACGTTTCAGCGAACCCTTTGTTTGCTTCGTTTCTGCGGCTGAAAGTTTCAGAGGTTTTAAATCAACTGGAACCTTCTGGAAGTTCTGTGAGGATCCAGAACCTCCCAGATCTTCTGACCTGCTCAGGTTCTCCCAGGTGATCCAAAAACCCGGAGAACCAAGGAACCAGAGGAACTGAGGAAGGTTCTGCTGACCTCTGAATGGATCCAGAACCTTCCGACACTCTGCCCCCCCAGCAACCTTTGTCTGGACCTCCAGAACCGGGCCGTTCTCTCACCAATGGACACCAACTTGATGTGCTCCCGCTCCAGGAACTCCAGCGCCACGGACACGTTCTCCAGCTTCATCTGCCGGAAGTTGGGCCGCAGGTGGTACTTCCGGTACATCTTCTTCTGGCTCAGCACCTCCAGCAGCCCGATGAGCTTCAGCCCGTCGCTCAGGTCCCTCTGCAGGTCCGCGATCCGCCGGTTGAGCCCCTTCAGGTGCTCGTTGCACCACCTGGTGAAGGTGTTCTGCTGGATCTTCTTCCACGGCGCGTCCTCCGCCAGGTCCTTCTCGGTGGCGGGCATCTCCTCCTCCTCCTCTGCGGGTTCTGCGGGGCTGAGGAAGAAGAGCTGCTGCGGCTCTAGGAAGCCGCTGTTCTTCATCATGTTGCGCGGGAGTCACACGGGCTCGGACCGGGACCGGGTCGGAACCGGGGAGGAGGATCAGGATCAGAGTCCGACAGGTGGGTTCGGTCCGCGGGGAAGGTCCGGGAAAAGTTCTGCTCGCACCGGAGGAAGAAGCGCAGAGTGCGGGGCAGCGGTTCGGTTCGGACGGAATGGACTCGGTTCGGACTGACCCGCAGGGGTAGGGAGCTCCGCGTCACTCTGCTGGACCCCCAGGAATGACCCCTCCACACCCCACAACCATGACCTCAACATCAGGCAGCAGCTGATTGGTCCGCGGCAGCCCGGGGGGGCGGGGCCTTCCCCCCCAACACGATCCGAACCCGGGACTCCCGTCCCTCTGACGCCCCGGGTATTTTTAGATTCTGCAGCTAGTAAAGAGGAGAGAGGGGCCCAATCAGAGGACAGAGACACTGAGGGGCCCAATCAGAGGACAGAGACACAGAGAGGGGCCCAATCAGAGGACAGAGACACTGAGGGGCCCAATCAGAGGACAGAGACACAGAGGGGCCCAATCAGAGGACAGAGACACAGAGGGGTCCAATCAGAGGACAGAGACACAGAGGGGGCCCAATCAGAGGACAGAGACACTGAGGGGCCCAATCAGAGGACAGAGACACTGAGGGGCCCAATCAGAGGACAGAGACACTGAGGGGCCCCAATCAGAGGACAGAGACACTGAGGGGTCCAATCAGAGGACAGAGACACTGAGGGGCCCAATCAGAGGACAGAGACACTGAGGGGCCCAATCAGAGGACAGAGACACTGAGGGGCCCCAATCAGAGGACAGAGACATGTCCACAGGCTGTCTTCAGAGACAGGGAACTAATTTATAAATTAAGCTAATTAATTTAAACTTGTTGAGCCTCTACAACCAGTAGAACCAGTGGGTGGAGCAGTAGAGCCTCCTGCTAGACCACCTGGAGAACTACAACCTGGATCAGGACAGAGGTGTGGACACACCCACACCTGGACGGGTCAGGTGAGAACCTTCCTGGGTCAGAACCAGTCTGGACCCTCAGTGAGCAGCTGTTTGCTGTTTGGGTAAAAACTCAATAAATCTGTTGTTAAAAATGACTTCCTGCCTGCAGGGGGCGCAGAGGAGGTTCTGAACCGGACCTTCCTGGCTCAGAACCACGGAACCAGGTCGAACCACCAGAACATGACAGAAGTTTCGTTTAATTTATTGCAACTGATCTGAAATCACAGGAAGCAACGACAGGAAGTGCAAACAGCAAGAACATACACTATCAAAATAAAATACATAAAAAATAAAAATCAAAACCAGAAAAATAACAAGAAGTCTGAGCAGCGCAGATTGATTTACAAAGTGCTTTAACTAACACAACATGAAGCAACATGAAGCAACATGAAGCAACATGAGGCAACATGAGGCAACATGAAGCAACATGAAGCAACATGAAACAACATGAGGCAACATGAGGCAACATGAGGCAACATGAAGCACCATGAGGCAACATGAGGCAACATGAAGCAACATGAGGCAACATGAGGCAACATGAAGCAACATGAGGCAACATGAAGCAACATGAGGCAACATGAAGCAACATGAAGCAACATGAGGCAACATGAGGCAACATGAGGCAACATGAAGCAACATGAGGCAACATGAGGCAACATGAGGCAACATGAGGCAACATGAGGCAACATGAAGCACCATGAGGCAACATGAAACAACATGAGGCAACATGAAGCAACATGAGGCAACATGAAGCAACATGAAGCAACATGAGGCAACATGAGGCAACATG
>CAEFZX010016756.1:0-24827 GCA_903066825.1 Alfaro cultratus | reverse complement strand
TATATAGTAAAAGCTGCTGCTGACCGAGATGAACTCAACAGCCTTTCTCACTTTTACCAAAAAATATCTTGATGATTCCTAAGACCTTTTGAAAATATTCAATGGACTGATGAGACACAACTGGATGGCTTTGGAAGTTGTGGGCACCGTTACATCTGGCATCTTGCATTTCACAGAAAGAACATCATGCTTGCAGTCAAACAAAAGGATAGGAATGTGATGTTATGTAACACCTGTAGGTCTACTACTGAATGGCTCCAGAAAGGGAAAAAGGTTTTTGGAGATTGAGAAGCTGTGTCATGACCCTAAATGGGCTGTTCATCATCAAAATCCCTCCCAAGCTGCTGAGTTAAAACAATTCCTCAAATTAGAGCGAGTCAAATTCTTCCTCACCAATTTAAAAGACTTTTCCATAGTTGTTTCAAATTCTCAATGGGAATCTTTGCAACTGAGAGTGGTACTTAGGTTTAAGGGGCATTTACTTTTCACATGGGGCAGCATTGGTTTGAATAGCTTTTAATCATTAATATAAATCTCTTCTAGTGTTTACTTAGGCTATCTTAGAGTGGCATTAAAATTTGTTTAATGATCTGAAATATGTAAATGTGACAAAAAGGCTGAAACAGAAGGAATCTGAGGCATCAAATGTTTTTTTTAACTTTTATAAATTGTATAACATAATATGATTGCATGCATCTGTGTGTGTGTGTGTGTGTGTGTGTGTGTGTGTGTGTGTGTGTGTGTGTGTGTGTGTGTGTGTGCGGGCGTGGGGGTGGGCGTGGGGGTGTGTGTGAGGAGCATCCCAGCATGACCTTAACAGGATAAGGCCTCAGGCATGTGTGGGACTCCTCAGACCCTTTTAGCTTTGTATGTTGCTGACCATGTACGCTTTAATCATGGAGCTGCTTACTCTAACCTGCCTGGTGATGGATCCCAACTCCATGGCTATAATTTCCTTCCTGGGGTGCAGGAAGAGAGGCGAGTGTGATGTGACTGAAGGGTGTCAGGCATGGGGCCACCAAGTCTGGAAGGAAAATGTCCCTCTTTGAAGTTGCAACATCAAATCGTAATGCTGGATCTTATTATTGGAAGGAAATTGGATAGGTCTATTAATAACCTGCTTGTTTTTCTATTTAGTTTAATTATGGTACCTTACGACGGAACAGCAAACAACAAGATATTTGAGTGGGAATTTAATCACCTAATTTTGGCACAGTACTGCAAGATGATTCACAATAAAATGATCTATCTTATGTTTTGATCAACTGAAAGGTGTTAAAGACTCAACATCAAAAGATTTACAATATGTGACCTCTGGAAAGGCTTTGAATTTCTTATCAAAGGCATACAATTAAACTTTGAAACAGAAAAGATAATATAAACTTTTACCCTGCAGACTACACGTTATGGCTGTTGTGCATTTGACCAGTTTGTTGTACAATTTTGAGCAGATGTAATGTAATACCTTGCCTCACTGGATCACATAATAATAAGGCTGAAAAAACATCCTGATTCATATTATGTTGCTGAAGAGAAATGCATAAAGATCGACTTGTCATGGCTGCCACTGTGAAGGTGTTGTCTGAAAATCATCCCAATCTCTTGATCCACTGTGTCTCACGTCAGCTTTACTACGCTATATAATTATCTGAGATCTTTATTTCATCTGTGAAAACGATCCCTGTTGAAGCTTTACTCAGAGGCAGTGCGTTGCTTCACCACCTCGCGTCAACACCTTCTATCTTGGCTCCATCTCTGGGCGTCATGTTTTACTGCTGCATGGCACTTTGAGTGAGGCTGTTTAATGTTGCTGGAAGGTGAGGAGTGCTCCAGCTTAAAGAAGTGGGAGAACAGCCTGGAGCCAGGTCTAAACTGCTGCTTGATGATAACTCTTGGTGCTTTTCCCCCCCTCTCTCCTTGAGCTACATCAGTACTCTTACCACACTTTGCAGGATGGGCACCACTCCAGATTCCAAGGGTCGAGTTCCTTTGAAATTATCACTGTAAGTTTACTCACTTCCTCTCTTGAGGAGTTTTGTGAGGTATATCAAACCTATAATCTAATTTACAGCTGTAAGCATAATAAGAGGTAATTTATGTTGCTTTATAGATTTGTGTGCACATCAACCATACAAAAGTCCCCATGCAATACAGCTGTTTGTTCTATAATTCAAACAGAATCAATCAAAGTCATTATATTTGCTAGGTACAGAAGATTATTAGGCTCAGAACAAACACAATGACTCCATCAGTCCATCAGTCTACATGGAAGACCATATATCATCCTTTTTCAAAATTTCTTTTCACTATGTTCAGACTTGTACCTTCCAGTGGTCATAAAAAAGCACCACCAAATTAATAAAAAGTTATAACATTATTTTTGGCATGCCAGACTTGGGCATCAATTCATTACACATTGGCCACCCAAGACAAAAGTGCCCAAAGTCTCCAACTTTAATTTGTGTTTATAAAAGGAAGAATTCTTCACATTTATCTAGTGAGGAAAATAAAGTTATCAAAATGTTAAATAGCGGTAACTTGGAGACATAGCAAACAAACACCCTATGGAAGAATTTAAAAGCGTTCTGTTATCAGCCTGTCTGAAATTCCCTGCATGTGGCAAAACCTGTAATTTCGACGTAATTTATGGCACAGTAGCTGTGCTACAGTTCTGACCAGTGTTTTTCCTCTTATGTGCATAGTCATACGTCAGCATGTTGCTCATAATAACCCCTCATTAAAATTTATTTATGTTAGCAAGCAATGCAGTGGTGGTTTTAACTTCACCTTTTCACACATGACCGGTTTGGTTTTATTCGTGAGGGTTTAATTTAGGAATATTGTATATGTAATTATGTTATTCTAAGCACAGTGTCACACCATCAAAACATTTTAAGTTCAGCTAGAGCACAGGTTCTTTGGTTCAAACACTGAAAAAGAAACATTTTAAAATATACTGACAACTAATGCTGTAAATAATCTCCGGATTACAGATTACGATAATAAATTTATTGTTTGGAGAGAGAAGTAATCTGGAGATTACACAATCTTTGGACATCAGCAGATGTTGTGTACTGACAGAAGACAAAAAACAAATAAAAAGTGCTGGAAAAACATTTTTTGAACAAGTGAAACTTTATGCTCATAAACAAACTCTGAGGTCAGATGCTTTGGTGATGCTCAAAATCTGAGGTGTAGCATAAACTGTGTTGCATCTTCTTTCCTTAGTTTAGGTTCCTCCTAAATCCTGTTCTTGTTCTGTGGTTCTAAATGATGATGACATACTTACTTTCACAGACATGATTCTGGTGTATCAAGCTGCACAAATGCATGTATTTGAATTTCATGTGTATCAGGTAATTTTTCAAATGTTATGTTACTGGATGGGATGTAGAACCAGCTTGAAAATTGTTTAATTTTTAGTTTCAACCTCTTTAACACTGTTTTTTTTTTTCTTTTGTTTTTGTGAATGTCAGCAACCTGAACAACAACTACATGTTTTTTCACGGCAATTTCCCAATTTTCCTTGTTTAATATCTGAACTGTTTGACGTAATTTCTGTTCATCTTTAACCATTGCTCTGACCATTGGAATCCCAAAGGTGTATTCCTCCACCGGGTGGAGAACAGGGCAGGAGGCACCAGGCTGCAGCCTTAATGAGATTTTTCCTGGGTTTTTGATGGAGTGCCAGTAGTGCTGCCATTGCTCCGGAGGCCTGCCTCCACTGAGCCCTGGCGAGCGATCAGGGGGAGCTGTCGTCGGCCGCATAAATTGTCAGACTGTGTGGTGGGTCATGGAGGCAGACGGCATAGAGACTGAGAGGCCTTGTGGGACTTTCCCACAATCACACTCAAGTACTTATTACTTGCACTTTAATGTACCCTTTTGCTTCAGTGACAGCCTCAGAGAAAAAAACTTGGCCCACTGGAACCATGTCTGCCGACACAAGTAAGGCAGAGCAAGAAAGACGCTAGAAGCAACCTTGTGCCCAAACTTACCAAGTCTGTTTCCTCCCAGCATGTGCTTGCTGTCTAGCTCACTTTCTGTTTTACTCTTGGTCCATACTAAGTGCTGCTTCTCTTTTACACAGAGCAGTCCTGTTCAGCTGTTTTTGTTCTGGATGAACTGAACAGAATGTTTTTCTGATTTATCTTTACACTAGTTATTGTTGGCAAACTCAAGACTATGGTGCTTTTACCATAAACTTAAAGTGCATATTTTTAAAATATTTGGATGCATCCATGTTAAACACTTTTGATGCAAAAAAGGGTTAAGATTTTGTGAAAAAAGTAGAGCTATCATATGTTGTCATAGGTCTGCTTAAAAATAGAATCCCTAGTGAAATATGGGAAGTATTTTATTTTTTTTTACATATTCATTATTAATGATTTCTCTGTATTATGTTGCAGGTGTTTTTATATAAAGTGAGCACAGCAGTATAACATAAAAATGCCTTGAAATTATTTTCAAAGAAGACTGGAAACTTTAAACCTAAGCTCAAATATTATTGTATTCCAGCTAGTGGGTGTTAGTCATTCTTATAATTTGATGAGATGTCAAAGTCTGATTTGGAGAAAATCAGTGTTAACTTGTTTGATTGCTCACTGTGATTAGAGATTTGTGTTTTAATATTATGCCATTGCTTAGTTATTTTCACATGAATGTTTGTTTCTATAAATCTGTTAAACTCTATCAAACTGTGAGTTATATCATGTTTTATGATTACTGCTTCAGTCATGCAAAGTCAGGATTATTTTTGATGCTGCTGTTTGTTTTGTTGTTGCTCCCTACTACGAATAATATCACAATCTCATGACTTTCTAATATAGTATCTAGCTGGTACTAAAAAGTGGTGGAAAATTTGTCCTAGGTTTAAAAATGAAAGCCACAGCTTTGAAATTTAGTTGCTATCAGAAATGTTTTGATGGATTCTTCTTCTGGATTCTTACCATCTTCTCAATGATAAAAATGATTCATGATTTGACTTTGTTGTGACTAATATTACTGTAGGAGAAAGGAATGACCCCATCAATGACTTTAATTGAGTCAGTGTTATTACTGCAAAATTTACTCATCTGGCTTAACCATATCCATGAAGTGGGTTATTGACGAATTATATCTCCAGATAGCAAAGCAAACATGTTTTCAGCCCTAACGACAATAGTAGATCATGGCCTGTGAATGGCGCTGATGTACTATAGTCAATAAAGAGGTCCAGCAATAAACCACTTCCTTTGAAAGGAATTTAGCTACTTTAAAACACACAGGGGCATTTCCTTCTTATGAGTCCCAAAAGAAGCTCTGAAGAATCTGGCTGTCATTGAAAGCAAAAGGCTTCACGCTCTGCTTTCCACAGGCCATTAAACGCCATGTCTGGAAAATTGTTTTAGCTGGTCTCATGGGTAGTGAAATTTGTTAGTTTGTGTCCTGAACCAACCCTGCACCTCTGACCAAAGTGCCTCATTGCTGGAGGTCTCATGGACAGATTTATTAAGTTGGAACAAAAAGCAGAAGGAACTATACACCAAATCTTCACCAGATTCAGTTTTTCTTACCAACGTCATGCATATGCCTCTGCTGTTGTACTACTACATTTTGAGGTTTGGGTTTTCAGGGCACTGAAACTTCTATGACCCCTGACTTTTTAAGGGTCCTACAGGAGTCTGCCACAAGCTCTTTACTCTTTCCAAACTAGATTAATGTCTCCTATATACTGTATTTGTGTGCAAGAATTGTGAATTGGTAGCTACATTTCAAGTCTTGCCTTAGAACCTCAACCAGATTTAGTTTGGACATTTTTCTTTAGGCTATTATAACACGTAATTATTATTTGGTCCAAAACATTCCCACAATGTTTCACCATATAAGAGCTGTTTAGTGCTCGTATTCATTTTTAAACTGGACTTTTCATACCTTTGTTCTGTAAAGTTTTCAATAAAGGTCAGATTTTTGGAGGACAAACCTAGCTTTAGAAAATTGAGTTAATTTGTTACAAGTCATATTTTTTGTTGTTTTACAGTGAAATCAGGAATATTAAAAATAATCACGGCTTATTTTTGTGCATTTTTCTGGCATTTTTGCTCTTAGGTAAGCCTCTGCAAAGGCTTGAAAAACTTGAGCTATGCCTGTCAAGTTATATCCTAACCTATGATTTATTTTTATTAATAATATTTGTATTTGGTGGTTGAAAATTACTTATTCTAGAAGAACATGTTGGTATGTGTGCATTATAGCATGTGTTTGTGCATGGGAAGTGTAAAAATTTAGATTTTTTTTGTTAATAATGACCAATGTGAATCCTGATGTATCCCCAGTTTACTAACAATAAACTCATCCATCAACACTGACAGCAACCAGTTAGTACATTCATCTTGTCCCAACCTGATGTGATTATTTCTGTTGAATTGGGTGATTGTGAAAGTCAACACAGGTCATCTAGTATGCCAAAGTTTAGAAAGCTAATTGAGGTAGTTAGGAGGCTCGGCGTGGTTCACGGTTCCCATCAGAGACTGAGGGGTTTGTCACGCTGGAGATTTGCTTTACAAAATATGATTTTGTGCAAATATTGGAGTGAATTAAAAATTATTTTGAATTAAACCAGTTCCAGAGTGACACGTACAGCACTGAGGCTAAAACTTCTATAAGTTAAACCAAATGCAAAGCAAGGCAATCTACTCTACATCTGTATTTGCCTTTCAAACTGAAGCAGATAAACATTAACCATTGCTGAAATTATAATGATAAACAGTATTTATAAAGAAATCACTTTACAAAGCTAGTGATAGAAACCTGTTCATTTATTAACTGTGTTAGTAATTATAATTTTTCAAAATATAACAATGGATGAGTATTTCATTTTGATATCAAATATTCAGTGTTTATATTTAGATAAACATAAAAAAATGCAGATAAACCTACAAGGAATCTCTTTTATTTATTGTAGTTATTGTGGTACCATGTTAGAACTTGAAGTAATTTTTATTTACATCACTTTTAAATACTTGTATGCAAATAGATACAGTGTTTGTTGATTAGAGAATAAATGTCTTATTTGTTTATATTCAGATGCAGTAAAATTTACATGATCTAGTAAAAAGTATGTAAACCTTTTGAACTTTTACATGTTGCCTTATGTAATAACTAGAATTTTAAAAATATTTTTGGGTGATTTTATGTGTTAAATAAACAGTCTCCTTTGTATTTGGCCTGCATCCAACAAATGTGTGCTGGAAAAATAATACTTCAAATCAGCCTAAACAAGCCATGGTGGCAGCATCATGCTACCAAGATCCTTGATCTGTGATACAAGTTTAGCATTGCTGTTGACAAGGAATCCAATCCGAGCAAGAATGGGCAGAAATTCAGTGTTTTGTGTGCAAAATGCTTTATTTGCAGCAAAATGTATTTATTTCCAGCAAAATGTGTTAAATTCATGGAAGTATTGCAAATACATGCTTAGGCATTGTCGTTTAACCAGCGATCTGAATCTAGGACTAGCAGACCGATTGTTTACATTAGAAATGCTGCTGGTAGATCTTTGCCTGCGTGTGAATGTTTTGTGGTTGTTAGTATGAGAGTAATGGTTTTCCAGCCAAATGACTATAGCACCACACGGATACTGGAGCCAGATATTTTCCACAGCTAAGCCTGTGGATCACATGTCCCTCCAGTCTCTGTGGTATGCACCAACAGGCATGGTGTCCCAAGTAAGGATAAAAACAACCCCCCTTGGATGTATCCCTCGATTATGATAGTGACCCACAGAAATAGCTCTACTACCGGACCTCTCGCTTAGAGTCCAGTACTGTCAGATACTGTGATTTAGATGCTTGTTTCGTAATCTGAAATTTAACTGCCAATCTTGTGCTCATTTTGCTGGAGTCCTGCAATTACTGTGCCTTTAAACTTTCCACTGCTGTTTAAGCTCAGCTTGCAACTGTCAAACTTTGTTCATATATAGATATGCAAAAGCTGTAATTTAAATGCTGGCATTTTGTTGGTGATGTAAGGGCAACTTTTTGAGAAGGCTGATATTTGCTCTTTGTTTGACATATGTACTGACTTCTTTTGCAGTGATTTTGTATATCTTGTTTTTATTCTGTCTCTGTAGGACTCATTGGTTGATGCTTGTGGTGAGGGGATTATTGATGAACACTATCGTTTAGAAGGTAAGCCTGATTTTTATGTAAAACACCAACCCATTTTGTTGATTTTGCTTCAGTTTGCACTTTTATTTATATATGTTCATTAGTTTTTAGTTAGCAAATTACAGCAAAGCAAATATTTCACCAAAGCAAACGTTTTCTCCCCTTTTCTCTCCTGAAAGCAAACTAAAAATAGAGCAAGTTAATAAACAAATGAGCAAGTAACGTGGTATCAATTTCCACTTTAATTCAGTTTTATTCAGTTCTGCTGTTAATTAAGTTGAATTAGTCTGTTATCCATTTTCGCCATCCACTCTCTAATGTCCCCTTTTAAACTCTCATGTTGCCTTCTTCTCAAACGCCCCCTTCACTTCTTATCTGCCACTCTTCAGCTGCTGTAGGCAGAGTGCTTCAGTTCCTCCATCTTTTTCTCTGACGTGATCCTGGATTAAGTGCTCTGGGAGGAGAAAGTCTCCCTCCCATTTAAAGACAGTACTGGACGTGAGGTGCAAGCTGATATCTACCATTTAACGAGGCCGGCCCAGAATTTGGAAGAAAAGCAAAATAAATTTAGGCTTTGTTTTAGTTCAGCTTCCCTTGGTTGTACCAGAAAGAGGAGAGACAAATGTGTCTTGGTCAAAGCTGTCCTCCCCTGAAGACAGATGTTGCTAATTAGACTACACTGCTCTATTCATCCCATGAGATTAACAGGCAAAGTGAAAATCTGGGAACTTTCCTGTCTTTCTAAAAGTCTCAGTCAATCAATCAACTACACCTTGATGCCTGTAACCAGCCTTTAACCTCCATTGACTTCTTACATAACAAACAATAGTTAACACATACAGGGAACTATGAAGAACTCCTGCATGATTTACAGATAATTCAGTGATATTAAAAAGTAGAGCAAGTAAAAAAAGACGACTATGGAGGAAATACAGAAGAATATCAAGGGGAGATGAAAGACTTCCTTCTTTAAGGCAGAAAGAAGTACATCCGGAGAAAGTTTTTATGGGGATTAAAAGAGAACTTTTCTGCTAAAATTGCAAAGGAAATGAGATGAAATCCGAGATGAAAGAACCCAAAGGATATGCTGCAAAATTACTACCTGGATTCATATTCAAAAGCACAAACAGCCTTTGAAGAACCTCAGTGATTGAAATAAAAGTTATATTTTGAAAGAAGTTCTTCAAATGCTGGACATTTTCGTAGTAATTTACCACCGTCGGTGTTTATGAGACGCAGTTATGTCTAACACGGCATTTCAGATCAGCTGACTCCTCATGGTACGTGGCAGCTCTCCCAACCTGCGATGGTTTGCATACGTGTGAAAAATAGTCCTGCACGTGTGTAGAAAGCGTGGCGGGTGCCAGCCTCTGCTGTTTTCGTCTCGCCCCTCGGATCTGATGTGCGGCCAATTCCTTGGCTGCAGTTTCACTTGTAAGGAGCCGGTTTCTGTCTGCGATGGGGAAGGGGTCAGCGAGGGAGGAGGGTGATAGCAGATTACTGTTACTCCTCCCGGAATTTCATTAGCTCCAAGATAAGTATCTCCTCGCCATATTGAGCCTGCTACTGAACAGATTTACCCTTGCACACAATGTTCCCTTTGAGCACCTCAAACAATCAGACAGCAGGACCCCAAGTGTTGCTCCTCTCCAAAAAGTTGGTAAAAGCTCCCTGGGATGAAGCCTTTCATTTCTGGCATTCTCCCCCGCCCAGGTCCGCTTTGATCTTCGTTGGATCAGGAGGAAAGAAATTGGTCTGTTGTGTCTGCTCTATTGGCAAACAAACAAACAGCGTTTCAAATTTGACTTGGCTTAATTAATTAATGATTCTGTTTTACAGCTGGTCTGATCCTCTTCCAAAAGGTTTGAGAATAGAACTTCAAAGTGCGGCAGGATGAGAGGATGGGGGAGAAGGGCGTGGTGTGTGTGACTTTATGGGTGTGTGCTGCCTCTGTTTACTGTGAATGTACTGCATAGGTTTTTAATCCATGTTAAATGGAGCTGATAAAGCAGCCATGACTGAGACAATCAGAGCAATCAGAGAGACAAATATGTTAAGATTCTGGGTTCTTTCCTGACATACTGTTCAAATCTTTAACTCAATAATGTGCCTGCTGTGTATAATGTGACCATCTGATCAGTGTTTTATGACTCTGGGTCTGCCATCCTTCAATGCTGGTTTCCAGTGACACCTCCACCATGGTGGTAATTGGCACCGGCTACATTGGACTGAGTTTGTCAGGGTCATTTGCTGTCACTCTTGTTTCTTTGTTTATGCAGTTTGCTTAACTTCACTGGAAGGCAACAAACATTTAGGTCTGTCATAAAACAAAGAATGAATATATGGGAATAAAATCTCTTGCTTATTGTTAAGTATGATGGAGGTTGGTGATGCTGAGGGCTTGTGTGTCATGCTTTTTAAGCCTGTTAGTTTATGACATCACCAGGTCATTGAATTACCAGGACATTTTAAATAGAAATGTTGTAAATTCTGCCTGAAACTGGAAAATTGGTAATCACTTTAAAAATTTACCTTTGTCTCTTTTAGGTTATAACTAATATAAATTATCGAGTCATATTTATTGATCCATTTATTATATTTGTATGTCATTTCATTCACTCTGGAAGCATAAATGTGAATTCAGTGCTGGTAGAGGCACCTGAAGGGAGTTTCAGGCATCACATTTTTGAATCTTTAAAAGTGTTTCAGCTAGACCATAATCTGTCTCAGATCTGTTTTTCTCTGATTGCTGACATAAAAACTATTTTTGAACTGTGAGAGCCAAACTGTGCTTTGATTTCCTGCAGCCTATGAGCGGGATCATGAATACTATAAATAACTACAAGTTCTGTGGATCTGAGCATCCCAGAAAAGCCGAAGTAATGACCTCTGATTTAGTTGTTTAGTAATGCAAAAGCCCCCGAACAGCGATTCCGCTTAGAAAACACACTATTAATAAAAAAGTCGGAGAAAAAAGTCAGATTTGTGTTGTACATTTTTGCTCTAAGGCTCGCTTTAAGATGTTCCACATCTTAATTTCAGCTGCCAAACGTGGAAGCATGAGCTTACAAGTAAAACTAGAAAGAGACGACATGTCCTCAAGTTAAGACTGCACCCACCGTTTTTGTCCTCAGGCTCTCCCTTTTATCTTTGTGCCCGTGCGCTCACTGCTGTGTGCGTTTGTGTGTGTTGCCGCAGTGGCTCTACCCCCGGAGAAGACAGACAGCTGCTGCGTGGAGGAGAAGATGCAGGAGAGGGACAGCCAGTCTCCCGCGGGGCCACAGAAACAGCTCCAGTTTGAAGTGAGTGTCAATGCGGAGCGGGAGGTTTATCACTTCCCCCTGCGGGTAAAACTGGGCCAGTGGCAGGACTTGCTCTCACATGAGCACTTTATGAAACTGTTTCAGGAGCTGGAGTGTGCTGTGTCTGTGGAAGAGGACAACAGACAGGAGTGGACCTTTACCCTCTATGATTTTGACAACAATGGCAAAGTTACTCGAGAGGTAATATTTACTTAAAACAGTTAATTGTAGCTCTTTAAAAGGACAGGAAGTCCACCTCAATGTTTACCAGCATTCAGTTTTAGGTTTCAATCACTGCATTACAGAAGCATTTCTTTTATTTAATAAAAAATATCAATATTCAACCTCATCTTGGAGAATATTAACATCCATATTGTGTAGTAACACTTAACCACCCCCAAATAAAACAAAGCCAGAAGAAAGTAGCATTCACTCTAGCTCATAGCCAAATTCAGTGAAGGCGCTGCTCAATGTGGCCTGCGTCTGCCGGATGGAGATCTGAGAAAACATCCAGAAAAGCATTTTTTCAAGAACAACTTGAAACGGTGAAGAGAGACTACAGCACTCCTCTGTGTGGCTGGTTGTGCAGTTTTTTGGCGCTGCCTGTGGCTCTGTGGCTCCTGAGACGGCAGAAAGTGACTTGGTAGGGGAGAAAAAGCTTTGTCTTCCACTATGATGCTTTTATTAGTCACTTCACTGAAGAAAAAAGTGAAATGAGAAACACAGGAAGCATTTACTTTATTGTTGTTTTTTTTTTTTTTTGTTTACTTGATTTATGTATGAAACCAGAATGGAGCTAGTCCCTCAACAATTTCAGAGTAGTACACTGAATATAGTTGAGTAATTTGAGTCTTTGTGGGGAAAAGGCTTAATTTTCAGAAGCTTACTGGAAGTAACTTAAGTGTTAAAGCTGTTTTGTCCAAAGTAAAACACAGAGAAAATGATAAATTAATTTACCTTATGAATCATAAAAAGTTCATAACGTTCAGAACTGCTGCATAGAGGAAACACAGAATTGGTGGCAGGCCAAATAAATATGTAAAGAATAAAATTACTTAATCGCACACTGAAAATATTTGTAAAGTTCATCCTTGAATTTAAGATTTTTTTCATTTAAAATCTTTTTCAAAAAGTTTGTGATGCAAAAGATACCTAGAGATATTTCACTTTTCACCTTTTTCTTATCTTTTATGATTTCCAGCATGTGAGCATTACTTGTTTCAAAAAGCATTACTTGAAGATAATTAACACAAACATACATTTCCATGCAAACGTATTGAGACTTCTTTATTTTTTCTAAGTTTTTGTCACGTTGCAATGATAAATTCTAACACATTTCATTCATATATTATGTGTTAGACCCACACTGATCAGCACAAGTGTGAAGTGGAAGCAAAATTATACCTGAGTTTCCTAAACAAACATCTGAATAGTGCGGTGTGCAAGTGCACTCAGATCTGCCCATGAAAAACATCCAGTGCAAACAATTGCTTTTAAGCGTTATTGAAAAGTTGAAAGCAAGGTGGTTATATGAAACAATCTTGTACAGTTTGAACATTTCAGGGATCTGTCCAATGCATTATGTGCAAATGGAAAGCTTATGTTACAACTGCAAGCCTACTGAAACATGACCATTCTCAACAATGTGTAGGTCAGGAAAGAAGACCTACACATCAAGAGACAAATGGTGAAACTGCAGAGAACCACAGCTCTGTCTACAGACACTCTAAAAAAAATTTGGTTTATATGTCAAAAAGAAAGTTATAAAAATTTCTGTTTCTAGTTTAATCCCAGTTATTTCAGTTTCACTTGCATAATTCACAACATTAGAGGGCATACATACATATATGAATAAAAATGTAGGCCAAGATTTTCAGGTTTTTATTTGTAAAATAATTTTGAGAATTAGGTGTTGTTTTCTTCCACTTTACAATTATGCTGTACTTTGTGGTTGTCTGTTATAAAAATTTCCAACAACGTCCTTCGAGGTTTGTGAAAAGTTTAACATTTTTCCAGGGCACTCTCAGATTTAGCCCCTGTTCTTCCCTACAGGACATCACCAGCCTGCTCCACACCATCTACGAGGTGGTGGACGCCTCGGTCAACCACTCTCCTGGCAACAGCAAGACTTTGCGGGTCAAGCTCTCCGTCGCTCCAGACTCAAGCCAGCGGTGGAGGAGCTGTGCTCAGGGTGCCACAGGTAAGTGTCATGTTAACTCAGTGTGGGGCAGCTGCTGAGAAAAAAGGCGACTCTGAAGTTCCATCAGTGGATCTGTGCTGACAGCTCACTAAGAGACTTGTTTGTTGTCATGCAGAAAGGCGGTCGCTTCAGGCCTGTCAGAGCTTTGTTTCCTTGCAGTTTCTGCATCGCTCCATCCCTCCCACTCAATGGGGTTCATTTTTAATGATGGGGGGTGACTCTGTAGAGAGAGAGAGAGAGCGGCCCCCTCCCCTCCCTTGCCGCCTTCAAATACCCTAAAAGAAACCTTAAGAGATGTGCCAAGTCCTTTTGATAACCACAGCCATTTTTCTTTTTTCCAGTTCTCCCCTTTTTTCCCCTCATCTCCCCCTCTCTTTGTCCTCCTTTCTCAGAGCTGTGGGGAAAATATAGCAGCGTTCGACGTAACTTTCCTCACTGACGACTTGGCAAACAAGTAGTCAGAGGAAAATATCTCAAAAAGTATATATTCCTGAGTGTTTGCGTCCTATTGTTTTGTCTATAAATATCTGTCAGGAGATTCAGTTGGAGGAACCTTTGAAAAGATTGCCTTCATGCTAATTTCAAATCGCATCAGATCCCACATCCTAATAATACTACTGCTGAAACCAGGCTGGTTTTTATGGTATTCTGCTCCTTATAAGAGGCTGGGAGTTGAAAATAGAATAAATGAAGCACTGTTGTTTTTCCTTATCTATAGATCTTCAAAGTGAAACCCTAAAACAAAGGTTGCTTTTTTCTGAATTTTGTGTGCCTTGTGTTTTGTGTGGGTGTGTGTGGCTTCTCTGCATTGCTCCCTTTGGTAATAAACCCCTGTGTCTTTGTGCATTCTCAGACATGTCCCACTCCAGGGAGAAAAGTGACAAATGCATTGACGATCTCAAGAGTGCAGACAAGAAGTCTCGAGCGCTCCTCAGGTAAACCCAGCTCCTCGTAAACTCACGTTCTGGTGCTTCTGGTGTCTCTACAATATAGTAACCTTTCGTCTGCATCCTTGTAAATCCAAATTTAATGAAAAAGTTAATTTATTTGGTTTGCATCTAATGAAACACAACATTTAGTTTATCAGAAATTTAAACATTACATAAGGTCAAAAGATATTTGAATAAATACATAAGACCTATTAAAATGATTCATAATAAAAATACCACAACTGAAATATTTATACGCTTCTGTCAGTGTGATGAAGTGGCAAGTCATCCTGGAAGATGAACTTAACATTTTATTAAAGCTTGTCATCAGAGAGATCAGTTTGGATATCTTTATCCTTCATGGAAAATAAATCTGCAGTCCATAAAATTCTGTAAATCCTGTCAAGTCCTACTAAGCATAACAAAAGGAGCAGGTACTAAAGGAAACTCTGTTTCTCTTGGTCTTTACTGAAGATCATTTATGCCATTGAACTGAGGAAGAAGTTGTAAGTTTTTAAGGAGACGATGATAGACGTCGTCTTCCACGGCAACAGCTTGTTATTAAAGTCCGCAAACTGAATCTGACTCCTCCCTGAAACTTTACCAGCCACTTTAACCTGGGTCCAAAGTCTGGTTTGTTGGCCAGAGATGACTTACTGCACTGGGCAGTGATACAAAATATTAAAACAGATTCAATAAAACCTCTATCTCAGATGAGACATTAAAGGTTGCCATAGTATGAAGTGCTCTAAAAAATCCTGGTAGTGGCTGTGCTGACTTTGGACTTGATAACACGCAGTGGACCAACACCAACAGATGACATGGCTCCTCAAATTATCACCATCTATGGAAACTTTCTCCTGGACTTCAAGCCCCTTCAAGCCCCAAGTGGAGAGAAACAAAACTCTCCACTTTTGTTTCAGAGTTTGGGAACTTTGTATCCAAATCAAATACTGAATTTAAATCGAAAATCTGACTTCAAAACTCTGAGCAATTTTCTTTTTAGCAAACTAAAGACACTTCTGATGTTGCATGTGTTTTATGAGTGATTTAACAAGTGATGTGACAGCTGTAGCTGATGTTGATATGTTAAGTTCCCCCAAACTAGGGGTGCACCGATTACAGTTCTCTGGCCGAGAACCAATCTTTTATAAAGCCTAACCTTTCTTATACCTTTGCCGAGGTAGCTAATATCGGTGGATAAGATCGGCTTCACATGTAAAAAACGGTCGATCGTGGATTTCCCAAAATTAAGGAAATCGGCACAGATAAATCGGATGGCCAATAAATAAGTGACAAATACTTAACAGTCCTCTCAAATGTGCAGTTATCCATGTTGCTGATTCCCATTTATTTTTGCCACACTTTTCCTTCCACCAAATTTCATGTTATTGTGCTTGGGAGAAAGATGTTTTGTCATTTACCATGCTCATAAAATGTTCCAGTTACAGCGGTATGACTTCGGAGGCCATAGCATTGCCATCACATAAAAACACACAAAAATAGAACTTCTTATGCTTGAAATGAATCACTTTATGCATAATTAATCTGAATAATTTACAAAATTCAATTCTTTATTTAAATTATGAAAATGCTTTTAAGTTATATTCTTATTTATTGTGAAGCACCTGTATATCCTTTTCTTTATGGAGATGCAAATGTCCTGTTATATTTTTAAGGCGTTCTAAACTAAATCATTTGTTTTGCACAACAAAACCTCTGTTGTTTTTCTTCTGTCCACATTCAGTAACTTGAGATGTAATGATCCCAGATCTGTAACAGTTGTCCTGCCTCTACCTGATCACAAGCAACGCTTGTTTATCTTCCCCAAACTGCTTCCTAATGAGAGGTGCCACTCATTTCCACAGGCGCCACCACAGTGACCACCACACCCAGTCTGGCTGCCAGCGCCACTGTGTGGACGAGAACCTGGAACGCAGGAACCACTACTTGGACCTGGCAGGCATTGAAAACTACACGTCCCGCTTTGGAGCTGGTGAGTGGACCGGGGTAAAGACGGGTGGGGAGGACGGGAGGCAGACCATGGCTCTTTGAAGCCCGTCATTACTGCCGCACCTGCTTAGAGCCATTAGGTGGGACAACCAGCCTTCTGCACACCTCGCCAGCACAAACATCTGGGCTCAGGCAAGCACAATACATCGAGTGTTTGAGGGGAAAGTCCATCAACAGGACGGGGTGGTGTGAGGGGAAATTTTTAAAGTTGAAAAAGTTTCAGTCTTGATCTGCCAGTCAGTGATGACATGCCATTATTGTGTTGTTGTAGGAAAGTGCTAACAGGAATCCTCTGTGTCTGGGATCTCCAAAAGGAAAAGATCCTGAAATAAGATTGGAGAGTTTTTGCATTGAGCTTTTCACACCTAATTTGTATCTACAGTATCTATTTTGTGTAGATGTAGAGCCAGACGAGGTGTGTTTCCAGAGGCAATACCTGTTTGTTTGTCTGTGATAAGAATTACTCAAAAAGTCCAGGTTAAACTTAAGAACACAGCTAAATTTCTAACATCTGCGACTTTGGTAGACTGTGAAGATAAAGAATAGATGTCTGGAAATTCAGACTCCTCTTTTTTTAAACCAAAGATCATAAGAAAAATATTTGAGATGGAACTTAATTTAGAATTACTCAAACTAATATCTCTGAGTTTTTTTCTCTTTTAACTACTGCTGAAAGAGGAAGCTTTGTGATTAGGAAACTCAACAAGTAATTATTAAACTGATGAAGCATTTAACATCTACCAAGAGTTTTATGGTCTTTTAGGAATCTAAAGAGAGTTCTGATAATTTTATTATTCTAGGAAGTATTCTAGGAAGTTGGGATAAAAAAAATTAAACCAAGGTTTGGAGCCACTGTTAATGGCTGGCAAGGACATTTCATACTTCACATAAAGTAAAGTGCAGAACTCCCAGGAAGTGTTTTTACGTCAATGTGGCTTCATATTTGAACACCAGGCAAAAAAAAAAAAAAGGGTTCTGCTTAGAACAACAATCTGCAAAAACTCTCAAACCAAAACAGATTGTCATCATTTTGTCTGGGAGTCCATTCAATCAACTGTCCACTGTCACTACATGCTCGTGGAGAAGGAATTGCCACAAAGTCAATGTCTCAAAATAATCATCAAACAGCTCAGTCACGAAATAAATGTTTTGTTGAGATTTGTTTAGAATAATATCACTGTCTCTCTCTCTGGGACAGGTCCTGCTGCAGAACCAGCAAAGATAGAGGCTCAGGCTCGCTCATCCAATCAGGCCCGTTCTCGCTCACATGAACCAGAAAACGGACACCCCCACTCACACCACCGCCGGCTGCAGTCGGCTGTGGACACTCCTGCTGCAGAAAACCTTCACCCAGCCCGGCCCAGAGGCCAGGACGCCGGGCGGCATGGCATTCGCTCTCCGAAGACTCACAGCCGCACACCCCCTGCACAGAACAGTGGGAGGGTGATGAGGAGTCGAGGCGCCCCGCCTCCCCCGGCTCTACCCTCCCAGACACCCCCTCATCAGTCGGCAGCCCCCTACCGCAAACACAAACAGCGATCCAAGGAGAGCCAAGGCTACCGGGCCTTAGGCTCTCTTGGCTCTCCGGGACCCATAGTGGAGAAAGAGCAGGTCAGGGACCTCCCAAGTGTGTTGCTGTATGAGGGTGGACTGGCACAAGTGGTGCAGCGGCATGAACATCATCACCACCATGAACACCATCACCACTACCACCACTTTTACCAGTCCTGAAGCTCTGACCTGCCTGGGATGGCTCAGTGCCCCTGCATTGCCACAGAAAACAACCAGGCCAGCAGACTCTGACTGCAGCGTTGCACCTGGCAGCACAGGCACAGGACATGGGGAGGACATGAGGGCGACGGCCAGCGTGTGCCAGGGCTGGACTGTTAAGTAACCAGTTCTATAAAAATGTTGGTCTGACATACAGAAGCTTTGGTATGCAGTAGGACAGTGAGTAAAAGCCCATGTTGAATAGCTGGACTGAAAATCACATGAAGGCTCAGGAGGCAATCCGGTTCAGACCCGCTGACCTGTAGACCATCAGACTAGCATCCCAGCACACCCCAGACCACTAAGTCAAAAGGAAGAGGAGGGACACGACGAGGAAGCTGACTATAATACAAAAGTAAATGAAGGACTATGGGCGACGAGCAACTTGTGTAAAATTTGTGTCTAAAACAGAATGACGGTGTGCGCACATCGGAGCGTCACGACACTGGTGTGTGTTGGAAACCACTGAAAGTGTGCTCAGAATTTAAAGCAAGCTCCCCAGCAGAGTTTTGAAAAAAGAAAATAACCCATAATACACTGTAGGCATAAAGGGGAAGGAAAACTTTGAAACAGTATAATTTATCCCAGATCCGCTTCTACCTCTGTTTTTTATCCGAATTGTTGTTCTGATGGAAACGTTAAACAAGCATTCATTTTCAAAATCACTTTTAAACTTTGTTGAATGAAGATAAATCATGTCACAAACTGCAGCTCTGAAAACTAGAAAGCCTCCTCTGATTTATGAACTAACATTTGCTGTACATAAGGTATTTATACTGTCATCGATTTTATAAGCTTTATTCATGTATTCATTGTGGAAACTACATTTTTATTATGACCACTAGGAACTTCAGTAAAACATGTAATTGAACCCTGTCTCAGATTTCCATTAATTTCCTCTCTGTTCTAACCTTTACACCTAACTGTAACAGAGTGATGTGTATTACTCCAATCCAAAAGCCGGGATGTGGAACCAGTTTTCTGGACCCGTTGCACAGATTCGCTTAAATTGGACTGCATTTACTGTAAACTTGTTCTGTTAGAGGGTGAAGTTTTCATCAGTCCAGATAAAGTTTGACTTATGTGTCATTCTCTTTTGTCCTCACATATTTTTTTTATTCAGCATGCAGAATGTTGGCACGCTGGATTTTGGCATCCCCCCTGACGCCGTGTCCCATGATCTCCTAGCTGCTCCCTCTGTTTCCACCCCATCAGCCTGTACCACGGCTGTCAGCAGGTCTTTCGCTGCGCCGCCATGTGTCCTCACTGCTCAGCTGACAGAGCTCTGTTTGTGATTCGGCGGGGCGATGGCTCTCTCAGCTGTCTCATTCCTCTGGTGCCGATAAACCCTGGAGCCCGGCTTGCAGACTCCACTGAGCCCATAACTCATGTCTCACGACTACTGCCATGCTGGCAGTAGGAACATTCATCCCATCCCAAATGCCCTAAAAAATAGATGTTGGGGGTACCCTCGCTTTCAAAGAATATGTTGCTGTAACTTATTTGTGCATTGATTTGTGCTCTTTTAGGCACATTTGAGTGTCGTATTAGAAAAAAAAAGTCACACTTTTATTTTTTCACATTTTGTCATGTTGCAGACACAAACTTAGGATGTCCTGTGATGAATCAACACACTGTGCAATTGGAAGGTGGAGGAAAAAGGTTAGAGTCTTTGCAAACACAGGCTACTGAGTCAACTTTTCTAAGCAATCGCCAGAGTACCACAGGAAAACCCACACATTTTTTTTTTTTACCTTTAAATTACCAGGATAAAAAAATAAAAAATACTGAGATTTAAGTTTTAAAACAGTTGCATCTGATGCAACTTCCTTACCAGTCAGGAAACTTTGATTTTAAACAATGATGGCTGCATATTTTTCATATATAAAATGACATAAAATATAACCACCTGGCTAATAATGTGTTCTTGCCCTCTTTGAGGTGAAAGCACTCCTGGCCCATTGAGGCATGGACTCCTGACCCATGAAAGTAACCTGTTGCACCAGGATTTTAGGTAGAGAGCCTGTAAGTTCTGTAAAATGTCAGGTCAACATCTCAAAGTTTTTTTTTCAGTTCACCGTTTAAGGCATTTACATACTTGGAGAGTTTTGTCTTGGAGAATTATGGTTTTTAGATATTTTAAGGTGAGTAACATCATAATACGTCTATGCGTTTCACTGATATTGATCCAAGCAAAGTCAGATGAGAACAGAATAACTTCCAGTCCAGAAGATATTCCAGAACATAATATGGATTATATTTGGTATATAGTTGTCTTTTGTCACTTTTATGTTTTTTTTAGTTCACTTATTTTTTTTGGAAACTCTTGCTTTTTCAAATGTCAGGTTATGAAAAGCTTGCATACTTCATCAGTTAAATTAAGAGGTCTGTATTAGGATATATTTTTGCTGTGCTCATGTAAATTGTTATTTTTGTGTTGCTGGAGCACAATGCATTATGTCAAATAATGGATTAACTTTGAACTTCCCTACTATCAAATATGAAAGCTTAAAAACTAAAATGGTAAACACACAAAGAACACTGTGATATTGACTTTAATGTGAGGAAATGAGAGACTGCCATAATGTGTCCTGTTTGTTTTGTTTCCAGCTGATATGCAGAGAGCTTTGAAGTGTGGATTGGCACAGCAGGGTGCTAGCTTCTGCAAAGGAAGGATGCTAAATGTTAAGGGATCAGGGGGACATGAGATAGTCTCTTTCCAATATAGACTGAAGAAGGTTGAGGGGGAAAAAAAGCAAATCCAGTGATAAGGTACATCTGTTCCAACGGATTTATGAGCCCTTAACGCTTATTTCCCTCCATGCTGGATAAGTGGCTCCTTTTCTGCAGAGAATCTTAGAACTTCAAAGCAGATTTGCTTTGGATAATGCAAATGATCAGAATATGCTGGTTCCAGCCTACTCAAGAACATGAAAAGGAAGAGTGGGAAAGAGAAAATTAAAACTAATTGCTGTGGCTGCCTTTTATGTGTGGAAAGAAGGGCAGAAATAAAATACTTCAATTATTGTCAAGTTCACATGATTAGGAAATAAGCTGACAAAGTGCTAAATTTCACTGTTTCTGACCCAGTGGCCATTTACATTAAATGTTCCTTTGAGCTGCCACTTAGTTCTTGCATATATCTGATGAAATTATAATTAACAGGATTAAATTCAGCCTATAATACTCATGCTGATACTGGTGAGACAGGCTACTTATAACTCTGTTTTGGACTACGGCTTGTATTCTCTGATTCAATCATATGCCGCTTAGATGAATTTGTTGAAACTCTCTTTACTTTGTAACTGAATAACTGTTTGTTCATAGATCAAATGGCCCCAAAGACAGCCTAATTTGTATTTAAAGGTGACCTATGCCTCCTTTAACAAGTTAGGATAGGTCTATGGGCTATACAAAACATATTTCCGAAATTGTTTTGCACAAAATCATTCTTATAGAATGAGATTTTAGTCTGCTCAGTTCTGCCTATTTTGAGCTTTCTTCAGAATTAACTGTTTGGGCCTCTTGCCACTTTAAATCCTAAAAAATTTAAGCCACGCCCTCCCAACTCAATTGCTTTGTATTTTAAACTCCAAATAGACGAGGTTTATTCCATGGATACATCAGAGTAAACTTTACTTCCTGTTCATGCTGACACTAAAAGGGCAGTCATCCCTCTTTCTATACATCGAAAGGGGGATGACTGCCTCTTTCGCTGTATATCCTGCTATTCAAATTTGCTACTAGGCAGCAGTTTTCCTTAGCACTTAAAGTGAATAATGGCTAATATTGATGTTATGTAAATGTTAAGATGTGTTTATGAGGGCTTCATGTACAGAAAAAAGGCATTAATGTAAGATTTCTCTGCATTTATATTTTTAATACCTAGCAGAATTGCTTTTCAACAGAAAAAAAAAGTTATTTATCCAGTAAGATTTGTAAAATTTGGCATTTACAGCTGCAAGTGTCCTGAGGTATGTCCTACCAAGAAAACTAATGTTTCATCCCTCCCCACCCCGTTAACTGAATATCCTGTGTAAAGATTAATCAGGTGTCAAACCTTCATATAAATCAAAATTCAAACTATATGAATAACTCTTTGAATTTGAATTTCCTGTACAGTAATTTCAAAGAAATTTGCTTTTGCTTTGCTATTTCACACATACTTCATTCCTCCGGCTCTGAGGTAATCCCCTTTAACTGAACAAATGTGGCATTTAATAGGATATTCATGGAAAAAGAAATCTATACTCCAGGGATATAATGTGCTACTAAACTTTTCTTATTTCACATTATAAAGCAAAAGCTGCTGTCCAACTTCTTCAAAATCAGAGCCTGTCGTGTGGACTTTAAGAAACTGACTCCAGACCTTTAGAGATAGCAAATGAATAAAACAAGGCTTCAAAAAGTTGCATTGGTTTTTAGCAGATCATTGGAGCTCTTTCTTTTTTGCAACATCAAAGGCAGCCACGGCTCTTTGATGTGGCAGCATGCTGTTTAAGGTACAGACTGAATGGAGAGATGTCAAGCTGCAAGGTGCCTCTGTAGTTTATGCTGAGTGCTGCAGAGAGCTGCAGATGAAAGGAGCAAACAGAGTTTGATAATGAATGTCCAACAAGTAGGACTCATCTCAGACAGTGCACGCTCAGCGGGGCGCTCCAACTAACCTTGAGCGCAGCACCCCAAACCTTGGGCAGACGCTGGAGACCAGACTCCTTTAACTTGGCATGCTTCAGCAAAAAGAGAGGCCCTCAGATGTGAGCTTTAATCTTCCTGTCAATTAAATGCTGATTGACACACGCACAATTACACACATGCACAGTTACACGAGCTGACCTTAAACAGCTTGCTCTGAAAGAGACGCCATCCATTTCAGCAGCTAAGTACCGCTCTCTATTTGGCTCCGACAAGCTTTTTCTAATTATACAACAATCCTTTCCATGTTTGAGTCACTTTGTAGCTTCATCCTGTGCATTTTCCACGGTACTCCTGGATCCTCTTACAATTAATGTCATCATTAATCTAATGAGCTAATCCTCTTTTATTTGTTAACCCATTAGCTTTGGGGAATCTGGGATGACTGCCCTCTTTCGCTGTATATCCTGCAGCTTTTTTACTTGAAACCATTGATAAAATGAGACATGGCTTATAAGGACAAACATATTTTATCCATATAATTTTACAGAGACTAGAACTTATTTTTTATGTTCAATGGATAACTGGAAAAATAAAATGTTACAATGAAAGTATATCTTCATGACAGTCTTATTGCAACTCAAAGTCTTTCAAAAACAAAATGTGGGTCCTAATATATTAAAAGGGGTTGTATTCTAACTGCAACAGTCATCAGTAGGAGGGCTATATAATTAAAAATATACTTTTCCATCTGTTTGCAATAACTTTCATAAATCTACATATATCTTTCTTCCTAAATAGAGTCAGTAATTAGAAGCATGGTTGGGTATCTTTTACTGATTCAAGAATATCATGCTTCAGGTATAGAGAAGGAATTATTGACTTTATAAATCTTGTTATACAAAACAAACTAGCTTCATTTTTACAGATGTCCACATGTAATAGTTTTACCAAAACTGGAGTAATACTTACCTAATCTCCTTTATTTACTGTAAACTATGTGGAGACACGCCAGCTCTCTCAAAGAGGGAGAAAAAAATCTGCAAAGTTACTGCCTGATATAATGTTTGGGATCTAGATGTTTATTGGGTAAACCCAGCATCACTTCTCACATGTCACACTTTTTTACTGGGTGGTAAACATTGAAATCAAAGGATTCATGGTTTTTCCCTGTGTTATACCATTTCATAATGCGTAATTTATGAATATCTATGGTGAGATTTCTTTGAATGGGTTAACTTTATGAATTGTTACTGACATCTGGTGATAAATTTTTGCATACTGAACAAAGTTTTGCTGTAGGTCATCAATTTATCATTAGCGCGACATCAAGCTTAACACTATTTAGCACCAACTGGAAATAAACCAGTTGAACATTTCGAATGTCAATAAGACATTTTGCCACAGTGAAAATATATTATATATTATTATGTTAGTTATTCACACACACAAAATCTGGTTTCAAATGAATCATTGATCAAGCTGTATTAAAACTAGAAGATTTTTTAAAACCAATTTACTCTAAAATATTTGGACACTGTACACAGTATATTTGAGTAAGACTTGTTGAGTTGTGGTAACTACTTGCACAATTTAGACTTTGTTATGTAACTGTGTGGGCAGCATTGCCATAAAATAAGCATGCAGGTTTATTTGCCAGGCTATACTGACAAAGAATATAGAGGTAGTTCTGACCACACTATTAGGAAAATACAGTATACAATTGTCCAATCTTATACAGTACAGACCAAAAGTTTGGACACACCTGGTCATTCAAATGGTTTTCTTTATTTTCATGACTATGAAAATTGTAGATTAGATTGTAGAAAAA
>CAEFZX010016754.1:0-13309 GCA_903066825.1 Alfaro cultratus | reverse complement strand
TACTTTGCACACACTCTGCATTCTCTTGATGAGCTTCAACAGGTCGTCACCTGAAATGGTTTTCACTTCACAGGTGAGCCCTGTCAGGTTTTTCTACAATCTAATCTACAATTTTCATAGTCATGAAAATAAAGAAAACCCATTGAATGAGAAGGGTGTGTCCAAACTTTTGGTCTGTACTGTATATATGTAAAAATATACTTTTCTGCTCCCGAAAATCAAGACAGTTTGCTGATGTGCCTTGAAAGTTTTAAGACCTTTATGCATTGCGAGATCAGAGAACTGGAACTTTTGGGACTGCAAGCTTGAAATGACAACACTTAACTTTGGCATGTTTTGTTGGCAAAACCTTGTTTTTGTTGGTGTCCCACAACTATTATTATATTGCCATACAAATGTTAAAGATGGAAGACCCTAAGATGTTTTCTTGAGAGTTATGCAAGAAAAAACATCTTTTGTTTCATTTGGTTCACGTTTCTTGTGAAGTATGAAATGTCCTGACCAGAACGAACGTTGCTCTTACCACTGTGAAAACATTTTTTTTCTATTTTGGTGCATGTTATTTTTCAGATTTCCTTTCATTGTAAAAAGTCATCCAGATCAATCAGGTTTTCTAAAAAATTGATTTCTCACCTCTTATTTTGAATAAATATACATTTTCATTTGCTTTAATTTAGGCATGTAGATTATATCCTGGATCTTCCTTATGTTGTGAGTCCTGCTGCTGCTTCTGAATCTGCCCCCCAACTCTTGGAGTGGACTTAGTGTCCCAAACCTCTGAAAATTGAAGATAATTCTGTTCCTTGCGCAAACTTCTTCAATGTGCTTTTTTCCTGTTACTCAACATTCAATATGCTTAGTTATGCCACTCTGTAAACACTTTACCTGTTGTACAATGGACTTTGTGGGTTATCTTCGTTGTGGAGGGTGTCAGTGATTCTTCCCTGCACAATCAAGTCAGTTGTCTTCACCATGTCTATACTGACTATAGCCATGACATAACATGTCTGTATGAAAAACAGTTTTCATTGGTCTAATTTTCTGAGAAACAGAATTTTGGGTTTTCATTAGCTGTATGTCAGAAACCGTTGATTATTTATCCTTCTGTATGTAATGAGTCCATATAAGTTTTACTTTGTGAATCGAATTACAGAAAGAAATAAACTTTATCATAAGATATGATCTGACATGCACCCATATGTGCATGTAATAGGTTTGTTTCAAAGTAACAAACCTATTACCATCTTTATCTTTCTTGATCTTCACATTAGGGCAATAACTAACTTTGTATTACCCTAATGTGTTAAACAAAACTGCTTCATAAATACAGACTGTTTGTATCCCATAAGAATTATATCAGACGAAAGCATTAGTCAAGTAGTGATATGCCTTATGATAGAGGAAAGGAAACTTGAGATAAGGTTTTGCATGATGTAACAGTTTACTTAATTACAGCCCAGGCTACTCCCAATTTATTATTTCATTTGAAGCCAGAAACATCCATTTGATGCTACAAAAAATGATGGCAGTGGCTCAAAACGGTAAACACAGCGATTTTTGATAACTGGTCGGTAGGTGATGCTGTCATAAAGAGGTCTGTCATTGTACAGCTCTTCCACTTCTGTTCCAGCCAAGGGGTTCTAAGCTCCGCCCAGAATGAAGAAAATCTAAGCGCTGATTGGTTGGTTTCTACGTCAGTCTTACGTCTTCCCCTTGCAGACAACAACATACCCTCCTGCTCAACGCTAGAAGTTGAATTCAGAGGGCGCAAATATGGAAGGAAACAGCCAGAGAAAAACTCATGAGCGGGCCTATGAAGGATGATATGAAGGATTTCACTGGTGTGACGCCGAATTATCGCCCTGTTAGCTAAAAAAATAATCGTTAAACTGGATTGTGCTGGAGTCAGAAAGGACGGCTTGTCCCTGATATACTGCTAGCATTTGGGGTCTACTGAAGGGGAGACAAAATGAGGTTCGCCCAGTTTTTGTTGAAAAACGGCTCGCTAGCTGGGATACCGAAACAAGTGGAGAGGTTTTCCAAGTTTTCGCCTTCCCCATTATCCATGAAGCAGTTTATTGACTTCGGTAAGTTCTCCTGGCTGATGTAGTGCTATATGTTCCATCTACATACTATACATTAACACTGCTATTACGCAATTGGCGTTACTTATTGTCTAATTTAGCAAAGTCATGCCCAGATAACTGCAGACTGCATTATTGTCTAGGAGACTTCCAGATAATTTGCACAAACATAATTAATTTGCACAAGTGCATCGTTTAGCAGTTTTCTGTACCATTTGCGTTTTTTTCTGCGTTGTTGTAATTGTTGTTGATGTCGCTCATGTGACCACAGGCTCTGCTAATGCATGTGAGAAGACGTCCTTTGTGTTCCTGCGACAGGAGCTTCCTGTCAGACTGGCCAACATCATGAAAGAGATTGATTACCTCCCTGACAAGCTTCTTGGCACTCCATCTGTAAAGCTCCTGACAAGCTGGTAGGATACCTGGACTTCTTTTAGATTCACTGTGCTGAACAGAAACCTCCGTTAGTTGTTCCCATTATCCAAAGTTCATGCCAATGGGGGATTGCAGAACTTTCCTTCCAGTACCAAAATCTTCTTATGATTACACCATACAGAAAATCTTCCTTGTATTTAATGCTTTCAAAGTAACAAACCTATTGCCATCTTTATCTTTAATGATCTTCACTTTAATTAGACGTGAAGATTAGGTTACATCCAAACTGCAGCAAACCTATAAAATATTGATGGATGGGTTGTTTTCCTATGTACTGGATTGTTATTCTGGGTATCTGTAAATGTAATTTGAGCTAAATATTTTCTTAGTTTAGCTAAAAGTGGAATAATAGCATATGAAAAAAAATTGTAATTCAAGACTTTTTCCTCAATTAAATTATTTTGAAGATCTCTAGTATCTAGCCGTACTTTTGTTAATCCACCGTCCGTCCATCCATCCATTCATGCATGCATGCATGCATGCATTCAGTTTAGACCATGTGCTAAAAATGTTAGAGAAGTCTTGAAATTTGAATCTTGCCTTTAAATGAACTTGAGAGTGAATACATTCCTTTGTTTTGCTTTGGACACAGAACACATTTTTAAATGAATATTGTTTTGCTACTCATGAGTAGCAAAAATTATCATGATGACATTTTGTTTCAGTGTTTGGTTTGAGGCTGTTTGGCCCAGAAATGCCTGAAAGTAATTTAAGTTTCCAGCAACAGATGATCATTCCTGCATGTGTCTGGGGGTATTTTAAGTCAATTTGGCTGAGCAAAACCACTGATGTATGCGTGTGTGTGTGTGTGTGTGTGTGTGTGTGTGTGTGTGCAAGGGTTTTTTCTCATTGTTATCAGAAATTGTGAAATTATGTTAATTATGTTTAAAATACATTGTTTATGTTACACATTTTGTCTAAGTTCTGTATAAAAAAGTATATATTCTCATGTTAGAAGTTACTTTTCAAAGTTTTCGATCATTGCTGGTCACCAACTCAGCATTTTCTATTTGCAGACAATCAGTCTTACTGTGAAAGAAATAAAATGCGTACTGTTTGTATTTGTACTTGACACTGTGAAGCGTTAGCTGGGGGCAGCTCTCCACACATGTATCCTACCTCCAGGTTCTTACTGTTTACATAACAGCGTAAGAGCCACAGACACAAACATTTTAATGCTCTGTCGAATTTTTGGTTCTGCATAACTAAAGAGCTCAGTGGCTTTTCTTTGAAGCCAAAATACCTTGATGTTTCATGTTATACTTGTGTTAATTCCAGCAGAGATATCTGCCTGTTCACATGGACATGAATACATATTTTTACAACCTGAAGGTGACTTGAGGGACTGGCTCAGTACGTAGAAAGCACATGCAGTGACAGAGTGAGTCACCTCTCACCCAGATTTCTTTTTTTTTTTTTTTGCACTGTCAGAGCTAAGAGAGTGTGAGCTCAGCACTCAGGCCCCCTTGTTCTCCTGGCCTGCACAAGAAGTCCCGCACATGACAGGCAGTTATTGTTAATGAAGAAATGGCAAAGTCCGTTCAGTGTGATGTATAAAGTTTTGAAGAAGATTAGATATTCTTCTGCCGTTTTGTTTGTCATTCCTGGTCATAAAACATCAGCCTGTATTTATGTTGTTTTTTTGTGTCCTACAGGTATTCACAGAGTTTGATGGAGCTTGTTGACTTTTTAGAAAAAGATCCAGATGATAAGAATGTCCTAAAAAAGTAAGCCATTATATTAGACATCCCACTATGTGTTTGTGATTGTAGTTTAGGTTTTCTTTTGTCATTAGATAGATTAATTACAAACCTCAGGTAAATTGTAATAAAAAGATGCAGGCATTTTTGCCAATAATATGTATTACTGTGAGACTGCAGTTACACAAACATTGCAATTACTGTCTGTCAGACTGTTTTTTAGGCATTAACATATAATTTTATTTTTGTACTTTGTTAAACTTACTGGTTCACCACTTTAGGTATGTTTCCTTTCAATGAGTCAAAACTGAGGGTTTAACAAGATAAGATAATGTGGAAAGAAAAAATAATAATAAAAAAGTTGGAGAAATACTCCTTATTTTTACCTTAAGAGGTAAAAACTGCCCCTAAAATCAAAACATAAAAAAATAACCAGTCACTAATTATTGAATAGGTTACGTAAGGACAAGAAGTGCAAAAGCTCACAAACATTGTAATTAATGATTTTTTACATTTTTGATGTATTTCTTCTCTTATAAAGCCAAAAGTGGAAAATAGTAAAAATAATCCCATCAATACTTTTACATTCCTGGGGTGTGCAAACATCATTTTGATAAAGATAAACTATACTCTAAATCCCCATCATTTGATGGGAACATCTACCTTCATAATGAACTTTTGAATGTATATACGCATTGTGAATTTTTAAATTTAAAGTTTGAGAAATCATATTCACGTGGAATTTTGTCATGAAAATGTTTAGGAAGCCTGGGAAGTGAATGAATGTGATGATAGGCAGTTGAGGATATAAAGATCCATAACCTTTTTTTTAAAATTCCGGCTTTAAAAGTAAGGTTTCTAACTATTATTTAATTAACAAGTTTCAAATGAAAACAAATGCGTGATTGACTCAGTTTGGCGTGTTAACATCAACAAAACAAATATTTCTGATAAGCTGAGCCCAACAAAGCATGTACCCTCAGTTATTAACTTTTTGTTCTCTCTTACCTGTAGCTTCACACACATTCTAGTGAACATCCGGAACCGGCACAACAACGTGGTACCCACCATGGCTCAGGGTGTGTTGGAGTTCAAGGAGGCGTTCGGCGTGGACCCCGTCACCAACCAGAACGTCCAGTACTTCCTGGACCGCTTCTACATGAGCCGCATCTCCACACGCATGCTCATGAACCAGCACAGTCAGTATTGCACTCTGTAATAACTGTGAGTTAATCAACACAGATCCTAACACGTAGCAAGTAGCAACTCATGTCAGTAATGGGGCCCTTGTAAATCAAGATACGTTGTTACCATATTATGTTTTATGTATTTAATTTAACCATTCTTTGTGAGCTTTAGTCTTTTAGCCAATAAAAGTATATTTCAAAAGAGCATAAAGTACAATAAAAGTCTATGCAAAAAACTAAACGTATAAAAATTTGCATGCGTGACCCTTTAACATACTTGATGTTGCTATGACGACTGAGATTCAGTATAATGGAAATTTTGTATATTGATTCACCTGTAGCAGATGGGCCTAGACTGGACTAGAGCATCAGAGTCAACTCTTATCACAAATGCATTTCGCACTTTTCAGTCTTTTAAAATAACATATCCTATTTCTTTCATTTCCCCAGTTGTTGTAGTTTGTTGCATAACATCCCAGTTACACGCGTTGAAGTTTGTAGTTTTAATGTGGCAAAATGTGAAAAAGTTCACAGTGCATATCAACTTTACTTCCCTCACATGTACCTCTGACAGAACATGTGAGCCATTTCAAACATGTTTGTTTCGTGTTTCCTGTAGCATTAATCTTTGATGGCAGCGTAAATCCAGCCCATCCCAAACATATTGGCAGCATCGACCCCAGCTGTGACGTGGTGGAGGTCGTAAAAGGTAATAAGTGATCCTGACCTACTGTCTGTACACACAAACAGTCTGTTTTCACCACCCCTTGTTTGACCTTATTATATATTACTATGTGAGAGTACATACTTTAAGCAGAAAGTGGTGTCATCAATGTGTATATGGTGGGAACTGGTCATAAAATTCAGCTTGATTTGAAGCGGAACTCCCAATTTACTCAAGGGAGATCTGTCACAGGAATCAGGTAAAATATGTTACACCATTTAATTTGATAAGAAAATAAATATAAATATCCAACCACTGAATATGAAATTTGTTGATTTTTATTTTTTTTAGCAACAATGATTTATTAAAAAAAAATCACAATACTAAGAAATGATAATAGCTATTCTGATAAATAGATCAGTAACCAAAAATAATTATAGGTTAGATTTAAATCACTCAGTTTATATCAGCAAAAAAACCTAATTAAATAAATGTCCAAAAATTCTCGTTCTTTTTTTAATAAGATTAAAGTCCGCAAAAGAGTCCCATATCCTCAAAAACCAAAGCAAAGTCCTGGAAGTGTTTCTCCGTTTTAATTCAAAGTCCCAATCCAAAATGAAAAATCCAAAACGTCAAAAACCCCAAAAAGACAAGAAAAAAGAGTGGTACCACCAAAAATCCACAAAAAGAAAGGTGAAGTCCAGCTCTCACCGGAAGCGTCTTTCTTTCCCCTCGGTGGCGTCCTATTGCACCGGGCGGCGTTTCCTGGGTGCAAACTCCGATCCAGTTTCTAAATACACAATCTGTGGCACTGGGGCGAACTTTGATTCCTGTTTTATGTCTTTTCTTTGATTTTTTACTTGTTTTAAGCATTCAATCAAGTCAAGTCTCCCACTGCACAGATCTGACAGTGTGCGTCTTCCTCTCCCTTTGCGTCGCTGTGCGCCGACCCACATGCCCCTTTTTATCCACTAATTTCACCCACACCTAAAACCAGCATGATATTGCCCAAAATCAGTTTTAGACAGTGGAAATTCTGAATAATTTTAACAATGAAATAACAGCAACTGTTCTACAAAACAGTTTGATACATTTACTCTTTAATGTATTTATTCAGAAAAAAAAACAAAAAAAAAACATAGTGGTTATGTTACATGGTCACCGTGACATCCATGGGACACAAAAAAAAAAGAGGATCTGATATTCACCGTTTAGCTCAGGTTGCCATGTTTTTGGGTGTTTGAAATTCTGGTAAAGCAGTAACAAGGTTTGGTGTTGTCACTTCGCAGATGCGTATGAGACGTCCAAGATGCTGTGTGAGCAGTATTACCTCACCTCTCCTGACATGGAGATAAAGGAGGTCAACTGTAAGTAAAATGCATTACATACTTTCTATTTTTAGCATACAGCTTTGTTTTCTTCAGATTTCTCCTACAGACCTCTCTGTCTCTTTCTTTCCCTCTCTCTGTCTCGAAAGCATTAGTTTTTCTGTCTTTTGCAAGCAGCAGACTCTCCTCTTTTTTTTCTTTTTTGTTAATGTGTCAGGATGTCTGTTTCCTGTCAGCTGACTCTGACAAAAACCACTAGTCAGCGTCTAAATGAACTCCCTTTGAACCAGACAGAGACTCTTAGAATGATTTTGTTTTTTTAGGATTACTATTGGAAAACTTATATTAGTTGCAAATATCAGCATCCTACTACAAAACAGCACATTCTAGCATTTTAAATATGTGGTTGATTTGGCATGTTGGGGTAATTTGTGCTAGAAATCCTATTTTATCCTAGCATAGAGCAGAACAAGTAGTACTAAAAAAAACTATGTTTGTGCTCAATCCCATCTGGGACTGTTAGCATGTTTTACTATACCTAACCTGTAATAAAGTAAGAGTCTGCTCCTGTTTTGTGCTTTGCAAGGCATAAATACCACGCATGTCCCTTCCAACCTGATGCAAAAGAACACCCAGCAGAAAAACATTCTAATATTTTAACGTACACTGATTAAGCATAATTCTGTGTCCACTGACATATGATTTGAATAGCACTATTATCTCCTCGTCGTGGTATCTGTTGGTGAGTGGGATGTATTTGGCAGCAAGGGAACATGCGAGCCTTAAAGTTGATGTCAAAAGTAGGAGGTGACGGATTTGTCTCTGTGGTTAGTGGTTTTTGAACGGAGAGCATGGCACACCTTCAGCGATCTAGTGGAGTCCATCCCCCTCGACAGAACAAGGCTTTTTAGGCAGGAATAGAGGGACAAACACAAGCAGATGGTCATAATGTTGCGCCTAAATTGTGTAATTTAGAAAGTGGGGAAAAAAAACCAAACAGACCCAAGATTTATGAAGGAGAAGATGTACCATTAAATTCAGTAATGCTTATACGAGTGCTGGTTTCCAAGGAGATTTGTTATCTGTAATTTATCCATCTACTAAATATGACTCATTATTAATATAATTAGATGCAATTAAACTGTGTGGAATTTGAATTTGCCTATTTGACTGAATTGTAGGTGAATTTTGTAGACTGTATTTTGACTAAACGTTAATGTAATACAACACAGTACAAGATTAAATAAGATCTAGTTAAATGTGAATTTGTGCTGTTCTCTATGTAATACTGTATGCTGTGAATTGTCTCACAGCTAAAAGCCCAGGCCAGCCCATCCACATCGTATATGTCCCTTCGCATCTCTACCACATGCTGTTTGAACTCTTCAAGGTACATCACCCAAATTACGGAAAAACTCTCCCCCGAGTTTTTCTGTAGTTTTTCATCATTTTCTTCCTTCAGAATGCCATGAGAGCCACCGTAGAGACACATGAGACGAGCCCGTCGTTGCCCCCGATTAAAGTCCGCGTTTCATTGGGCATTGAGGACCTTACTATCAAGGTATAAAACTAATTATTAAACTAGTACTGTTCACACAGATTAGTTAGCATAGAAAATATGGTTCCAAATGGAAACGTTTCATGTCTTTGTATGTCAGATGTCGGATAAAGGTGGCGGAGTCCCCTTGAGGAAGATCGAACGTCTTTTCAGCTACATGTACACCACGGCTCCCAGTCCCGTCCATGTAGACATGTCTAGAAACGCTCCGCTGGTAAGATTAAATGTGCCTCCCTTGCTTTAGACAATTTTTTTACAATCTTAAAATTCAAGTGTAATTTTCTGTTTCGTTTTGGAGAAGGGGCTGCACAGTGGTGCAGTCGGTAGCACTGTTGCCTTGCAGCAAGAAGGTTCTGGGTTCGATTCCCGGCCCGGAGTCTTTCTGCATGGAGTTTGCATATTCTCCCTGTGCATGCGTGGGTTCTCTCCAGGTACTCCGGCTTCCTCCCACAGTCCAAAAACATGACTGTTAGGTCAATTGGTCTCTCTAAAATTCTCCGTAGGTGTGAGTTGTTTGTCCTGTTTGTCTCTGTGTTGCCCTGCGACGGACTGGCGACCTGTCCACGGTGAACCCTGCCTCTCGCCCGAAACATTCAATGGCGATAAGCACCAGCACTCCTCCCGACCCCACTAGGGACAAGAGTGTTTTAGAGAAATCTTACTTTAATTTTAAGCTCCGAATAAAAGTTAAATAATATGCAGTGCTCTGTAAGGTAGACATAGTTTTACACAACCAAACATAGTTGCAAAGTCATCTGATTACACTGAAGGAATACAGTCAGCCACTTGTTGTTGGGTTTAAGCCGCAATCAGATGAGTAAGTATGGAGGAGTTTTGTTGGGAAACCTTTACAGTGTGTAGTTTATAAATGTAATGTTGGAGTAATCCGTCTAAATCTGCGCGGGCCACATTATTAAGAGTTACCTTCCTCTTTTTTGTTTCCTTCCTACCTTCAGGCTGGTTTTGGTTATGGTCTTCCCATCTCTCGCCTTTATGCTAAGTACTTCCAGGGAGACCTGCAGCTCTACTCCATGGAGGGCTACGGCACTTCAGCTGTCATATATTTAAAGGTGAGAACGGATCAGTTTACAGCAACACTTTAGAAGCTATAAATGTACTTAAGTAAATTACCAAAACACAAAGTCGATCCACATCTGATGAATGTCAGACTGATATCGGGTATGTCTCAAAAATATTTTCTTCTGTATTATCGTATTTCATAAATTGACGATCAACTGAAGAAGTGTTGTATTGTTGTTCTTATTATACTTTTTTTCTATGCATTTTGGGTGGAGGCTTTATATAATCCCATAGCGCTGTTGTCTTTACCTGGGCTTTTCATTTTTTTTTTTTTCTTAAGGTCTTTGATCTGTATTTTAAGTATGCAAACTAAACTAAACTAAAATAAAAGTGCATAGGTATCTAAAAATAATCAGATTTCAAAGCAAATTAGGAAGTAACCAGGATTTAATTGTTACTTACTTATATATGTCAGAACGAAATTGGATCCAGAGAGTAATTATTCATTTTCTGGCGTTTCTGACCAGGCCCTGTCCTCAGAGTCAGTGGAGAGACTTCCGGTTTTCAACAAGTCAGCCCTGCGGCATTACCAGACCAGCATAGAGGCAGACGACTGGTGCATGCCCAGCAAGGAGCCAAAGAAACTGGGCAAGTATGAGAGGACCCAGTGATAGCGGACCCAAGAGGAAGCAGAAGAGACTCTGGAACTGTTTGAATGAAAGTGTAAAAACAAACAAAAGAAAAAGCAAAGTTATGGAACCCTGTGAGGAGACTATGAAGCTATCATGTGACCGAACTTGGATTTCTCTGTATGAAATGTGGGATCTTCTCCCAGACAAGAAAGCTTCAGGAGAGCTGTGATGAGAAATTTTCTTTCATGGAGAAATGGTAAACATAAAAACACATTTCAGACCAGCTTAACCTCTCGAAACCTCATACACCACTTATAAGTCTGTTTGTGCTGCTAATGGAAGATGATAAAGAAAAAAAGCTGAGTTTAATTTGTTTCATTACTCAGTTAGTAGATACAAGCGCTAAACCTGCTTCTGTTGAGAAGTGTCTTCACACTCAAACACTAAGGAACTTTAGGAGATTTATGTACACAAGTATTCCCACTGTAACTTTTACTGTGACACGCGGTCATTGCTCCAGATTCCTCATTAACAGAATGCCTCATCCGCTGATCTTCCAGATGTTTTACTTCAGTGTTAGTAGGAAAAAAAATCTCAGCATGAATTCCAGAGGAAACTTCACTCCTTTTAATGTTTCTCTTAACATTTTATAACCAGGGTGCACGTGTGAACATGACTGAGCTGTAATTATTTCTCAAGTCAGAGACTTGGTACACGATCCTCGGTTACTAATCTTGCATAAGGTGTTTGTGTCTGGGAAAGCCTAGCTGAAGCCAGCCAGCGTGGGATCACTCAGGTCAAACATGATGAGTGTAGTAGCACAAAGGGAGCAAAGTCTGTTTTTAACCCTCCATGTTGCTTAATTCACTCACCTAAAACATTTCTTAGTGATGTTAAAGATGATTTAGTAGCAGTGCTAAATCAGATTGTTTTTAGCTAGAAAATTATGAACTTCTTACTGTAGCATCGAGTCCTTGCATGCTGAACTTTAAAGTTTCGACTGCAACAGCTGCCAGGTTCCCTTTGGTCTGAACTAAACAGATGTTTGTCTTTTTCAGTATCTCCTAAAAATAACTGCCAAAACTTGCATAACAGGTTTCAAAGTATTACTGTTTTGTACTTCTACAGTATGTTAACACCCAAGTGTTTTGTAATGATGCGTGAGTTTTGTCATCCATTTTCCATTTTAAAGTGCTGTGTAGGAATGTAATCTAAAGAATACAGAAGACAAGCCAATTAAACTTCATGCTAATGCTCGCTTCTTTTTCTTTTTTATGCCAGTGACACATTTTCTTAAAAGATACTGGACTGCAGTGCTGAAGTGTGCTTAATAAGACTTTGCTGAGCGCATGTTTTCTAGAGAACATTTTGTTTCAGGTAGACAAATAGCTGCCACTTTAAAGACATGATAATAATGCAATTTTGTGGTAAAAAAATAATAATATTTGGTGCCTTATCACCCAATATTTTGCTCCTGAAGTAAGACGGAGATAATATTTCAGTAAGAAAAAAGCATCATAGAGAAGCTGTTTCTCCAACACAAAGTAGTGCAGAGATTTTCATTTATATTTAGAGGCTTTGACTGGACCATTACGACATGAAAATGCTTTGACTTGAGTCAGCCCTTTTCACCGCTGGCTGTATGTTTAGTCCTTCAGAATGGCGATCCACTCTCTCAAATCTTAAGCATTTAACAGTTTTCTTTCAAGGTTTTCTGTGTGCTTCTTCAGTCCCACTTCTCTGTCTTTGCTGAAAACCCTTCCCAGACCACGATGTTGCCACCACATTTTTACGGCATATAGATGGTTTGTTCACGGTTATGTGCAGTGTTAGTTTTCCTGAACACTTTTGTTCATTGTTTCATAAAGGCGAAAAAAACTCATACATAATCATCAAAGATGCACTTCACAATTTCCACATTTTTAATTGCGAAAGAAATCGTGAAAGCCATGCGTCATTTTTTCTCCCACCCTTAATTATGTACTACTTCGTGTTGTTCTAGTATATGAAAACCAAATGAAATACATGTAAGTTTTGAATGGAGACAGGAAAAGACTGTGGAACAAATTTAATGGGCATAAGTAGTTTGTCATTGTCTGCAATAATTTGTAGATTCATATATTTTATTTTAGTTCAATGACTTTTCAACTCCAAACTTTTTTTGGAAGCAAAAGCTCAAAGGCCTTTGTTGAAATGTTTAATGATTTATAACAGAAAGCTACCCTTGTGCCCTGTTAAGTAACACACTGTGAACCATTACTTTATTTTTAACTGAAGGGATCTCTCACTCACACACACACACACACACTTTGTTGGTTCGACAACTACACCGTGTTCCAAATTATTATGCAAATTGGATTAAAGTGTCATAAAGATTACATTTTTTGTTGTGCTATTAAATTTATAGATGTTATTGTGTGTCACTATAATTCATTTCAGAGAGCTGGTTGATTAGTTTGTCTGGTGAGCTCAATTAAAGGAAATCTACTTAAGAAGGATGTTCCACATTATTAAGCAGGCCACAGGTTTCAAGCAATATGGGAAAGAGAAAGGATCTCTCTGCTGACGAAAATCATTAGATAGTGTAGTGCCCTATGACAAGATATGAAAACATTAGATATATAAACGAAAACTGAAGCTTTATTGTACTGTGAAGAGATTTGTGGCTGATTCAGAACAAAGATGGGTTTGTACAGATAAA
>CAEFZX010016753.1:0-34922 GCA_903066825.1 Alfaro cultratus | reverse complement strand
GATAGTTGGTGTGTTAGAGACAGTTGCTGTGTTAGAGACAGTTGCTGTTTTAGGGACAGTTGCTGTTTTAGGGACAGCTGCTGTGATAGAGACAGTTGCTGTTTTAGGGACAGTTGCTGTTTTAGGGACATTTGCTGTTTTAGGGACAGTTGCTGTTTTAGGGACATTTGCTGTTTTAGAGACAGTTGCTGGTTTAGGGACAGTTGCTGTTTTAGGGATAGTTGCCAGAGACAGGTTTTGCAGGATGTCTTGCTTTTCTAAGATCTTTTTTGTCTACTTCCTGGTGTCAGTCAGGTTCTAATGTTTGGTGATTGTTTTACAGGTTGTGTGGTAATCAGGTCAAACTGAACCACATCTGGTTAATTATACTTTTTCTTTTTCATTTGTTTAATTACATTTCCAGGTTGCATTTATTCTGGTTAACTTTGCTAAAAAGTTTCTCCACCCTTCAGCGTTTCTGAAATCTTCTGGTTTCCTAAATTGGTTTGCTAATCTCTCCTCCATCCAGGATGAGGACTACTAGTTGCTGGTTGCTTCTGCCATTGCTGCCGTTGCTTTCCAGAGCGCAGCTTCTGGACATCTGCAGCGCCCGACCCAAAGACCTTGCTCTGGAGCCGCGCTGCGTCTACCGCAGCCCCGACCCGGACGAGGCCAACAAACCGACCCAGGAGCCGGGGCCCGTCAACCCCAGGGTGTGGGAGCTATCGAAGGCTAACGGCCGCTTCGCCCTGGGCCTGTACAAGCAGATGGCCCTCAGCCGGACGCCAGATAGCAACATCTTCATGTCGCCCCTCAGCATCTCCACCGCCTTCGCTATGACCAAACTGGGAGCCTGCAACCAGACACTGGAGCAGATCATGAAGGTCGGGATCCATCAAACATTAGCACAGAGGTGGCTACCGCTAACTTGACAGTTAGCTGTGCTAACCCTGAAGCGCTACTCATAAACATTAGCTCTGCTAATGCTAAACTGCTAAAGCACTAATCCAACATGATATTTAGAAGAAGCTAATGCTAAAAAGCTAATGATAAACAGTTCATAAACGCTACAGCACTGAAGTGCTACACCAACACAATATTTAGCAGAAGCTAATAGTGAACTCCAAAGCACTACACCAACACAGTATCAATTGAAGCTAATGATAAACGCTAATGATAAACAGTTCTGATAATCCTAAAGTGCTGGACCAACATAACATTTAGTAAAAAATTATTGCTAAAGTACTAGCCATAAACATTAGCTTCACTAACACTAAAACATTATGGCAACATGGTATTTGCCAGAAGCTAATGCTTCAGCACTAACCATAAACATTGATCCTGCTAATGCTAAAGTGTGACACCTACAAGGTATTTAGCAAGAGCTAATGCTAAAAAGCTAATCATAAACATTAGTTCTGCTAACGCTAACCCGTCAACATCATGGGTGAAGAACGTGAGGAGGAAACAGAACTGCTGCTTAAACACTTCAAAATAAGAGCATGTATATAAGAGCCTGAGTACTTGAATATTTTTTAACAGCTGAACTCAAAACTTCAACACGGATGTCGAACTTTACTCAACTGAAAGTTTACAAAGCAGTCAGGAAAATTAGCGCTTTAGAATTCAATTTGAAAAAATTACTAACAAAATTGCATTTTCAAAGTTAAGAAAGTGCTAAGCTAAAAAAAAATAAATAAATTATTGACCAGGTAAGAATGGGACAAAAATCACATTAAGATTATTTTAGTGTTTTAATACAGAAAATCCTATTTTTAAGATTCAGTGATTTTAAGCCCAACTTTTAAAACTCTGTAACATTTAAAGAAACGTGAACAAAAATTTAGGTGAAATCTGTTTCTGCTCCACATCCAGTCAGTAGTTAACACTGACCCGACCCGATGTTTGCATCTGCAGGTGTTTCAGTTCGACACCATCAAGGAGAAAACATCAGATATGATCCACTTCTTCTTCGCCAAACTGAACTGCCGCCTGTACAGGAAGAAAGACAAAACGACGCTGCTGGTCTCCGCCAACCGCCTGTTCGGGGACAAGTCGCTCTACTTTAACCAGACGTACCAGAACATCAGTGAGACCGTGTATGGAGCCAAACTGATGCCTCTCAACTTCAAGGTGACGGCAGAAATGATTAAACCGTTTCAAAATGTCTCCAGATTAATAACTACTGGAAACCTTCACAGGATGAAATGAAACGTTTCAATTGGACAGGAAGCAAAGTTAATACTTTGAATATTAAATATGTTTTTCTTTATGTCTAATGTTCTTTGATTAATATGTTAAAACTATTCTAAATTTTAACGCAGTTAATCGCTTTTTAAACACAGGTTGCAGAGTCTAATTAATTAATTGTGTTTTAATTTAAAACCATTTTAAACAAAAAAAGCAACGTTTTCAATTCAAAAACCATTTCTGCTGCTAAATTATTGAATAAATAAACATATCCATGATGCCATATTTAGGCCAATGTGGACAGAAAAAAAACAAAAACGGAGGAGTAGATTTCTGAGGAAAAAAACAAAAAACTCAGACATTTTTTAGAAGAAGTTTCAAAAATCAAAAATGTTTGACTTTTCAAAATATTTTTTTTAAATATTAATCTCAAAACTTAACTTTGATTTAAAAAAGTTGCCCGTATCTCCATGATTTTCAATTAAAATGAAATTTTTGATTAATTAAGCCCCCGCAATTAATTAAAAATGTTAATTGAGTCTCACCTCTAGTTAAAAACTAAAATAACAGCATATTCTGCAAAATTAGAGTAGTAGAATGTATTTATTTATATAAATGAATTCTAATTATATAAAAGTAATTATTGATATTGTTAAATTATACTTAAAAATTATAATTTATTTATAATAAAATTAAGAATAAATAATTTCATTTATAATTGCAATAAAATTATTTTTAAAGATTCATTGAACTTCATTTGTACTGCCCTACTGTAATTTTGCTGAGAATATTACCCTCTATGCTGATGATATTGTTTTGTGTTCCAAAAGTCTTGATAGAGTTCAGATAAGGAATCTGCTGTTTTTTTAAGTCAAACTGGATCTGAACCAGTAACTCCTCTGTTGGCAGACAAACCCGGAGGCGGCTCGGATCACCATCAACGACTGGATCTCCAACAAGACGGAGAACAGGATCCAGGACACGCTGCCGTCCGGCGCCTTGGACTCCAACACCGTTCTGGTTCTTGTCAACACCATCTACTTCAAGGTTGGTACAGACCTGAAGATAAGGTAATCTGAACAGGAATCTGTTTTAGGACATCAGAGATAAAAGGCTGGATATCATCTGCATACAAAGACAATCTGATGTTCCTGAACACTGAGCAACAGTTTTTGTTTCCCTTTCAGGGTTTGTGGAAGAACAAGTTTCCCAAAGACAACCTGATGCCGTCAGACTTCTTTGTGGATGACAGTCGGAGCTGCGAGGTCAACATGATGTACCAGGAGACCAAGTTCAACTACAAGGTCCTGCGTGAGGAGAAGGTGCAGCTGCTGGAGATGCCGTACCGAGGAGACGACATCACCATGGTGATCGTCCTGCCAAACAGAGGCCATCCGCTCAGTCAGGTAGACTTCGTCACCTCCTTTACAAAGAGAAAATGATCTGGTAGCTTTGGTTAAATGTTCAGGGTGTAAATAAATTCAGAAGTATTGCAGAGGAAAGTGAAAACATAAAAAACTGTTACATTTGTTAGCCAGAAGTTACTGGAATTGGAAGTGTAGAGCGAGGAAACAGGGTGATGAGGTGAAGGTAGAGATTACCTGAGACGTTTGGTGAGGTATTTCTGCCAACATTAGAGAAAAAAAAAAATTCAAAGGAGTCATTCATCAGGCTTGTGGATATTCTGTTTTTTAGCAGGAAAGCAGAGAAATTGACATTAAAGCTGCAGTATGTAACTTATAATTTTTTAAACATATTTGCTAAATCTGTCATGCTGTGACTGTTATGAGACAAATAATCTGTGAAAAGATCAATCTCCTCCACTTTCTGCCTGAGCTGAAGAACTTAACCAAAAACAACCAGTCAGAGCCAGCAGGAGGGGCTTAGCGTTGTCAATCATCCTCATGAACATGCTGCTAAATGTGCTAATATCACAGAAACAACCCACAGTTACAGGAAAACCATTTATCCACCATCATTGGTAGCTATGCTAACTGGCATTAGCACTCATAACATACAGAGGGTGATTGGCAGCGCTAAGACCCGCCTCCTGGCTCTGATTGGTTGTTTTTAGTTAGCAGGATAACAATTTTTTTCACAGATGACCAGGACGCGCGGGAGTGAAAATCAGTTCTTGTTGAAAGAATTGGATGAATGTCGGATTATTTAGTGAGTTTTTCCGTTCAGGTGGAGCAGAATCTGGACCAGAACAAGCTGAAGATCTGGCTGGACCAGATGAGAGAAACCTCCGTGTCCATCTCCGTCCCGCGCTTCCGGGTGGAGGACAGCTTCAGCCTGAAGGACAAGCTGCAGCAGATGGGCCTGACCGACCTGTTCAACCCAGACACGGCCAGCCTGCCCGGTACCAGAACCACAACTAGAACCAGAACCAGAACCAGAACCTGAAACACAACCAGAACCTGGCACAGAACCAATCCCCATAGAAACCAAAGAAAGTTTCTTTTTAATTACTAGAATAAAGTCATAGTATTAGGAGAATAAAAAAAAGCAATAATTAAATGATGTATTAATAGATGAAGCATTTCCTTATTTATAACCGATACATTTATTCAGCATTTTATTTTTAAGAAAATTTGTGTAGAAATTTTCATAGAATTACTTTATTCGACCAACTTCATGACTTTAGTTTGGTATTATTACAACTTTAAGCAACATCAGCAGATTTCAGCTCCACACTGAAATATTCATTACTGTGAAATTCAGTTCCACTGATTTTTATTCAAATGTATTACAGATTAAAAAAACATTACTTATTGATTATATTTATGAAATGATAACAATTGGGTCTGTTTTTTCAGGAATCCTGGAGGACGGCAGCGACTCCCTGTTTATCTCTAATGCTTACCACAAAGCCTTCCTGGAGGTCAGGAACACAAAGTTCATGTTTTCTGTTTTTTTTCACTCAAACTGCCGCTGATTGGTCTAGTTAAAGTTTAATCTGATCTGTGTGGGCTTGTTGTTTTCTTGGTTTCCAGGTGAATGAGGAGGGAAGCGAAGCCGCCGCCTCCACCGCCGTGGTCGCCGTCGGACGCTCCCTGAACCTGGACCGGGAGTATTTCCTGGCCGATCATCCGTTCCTGGTGATCATCAGAGACTCGACGCTCAACACGCTGCTGTTCATCGGCCGCGTGGCCGACCCCTGCCGGCAGTGAAACGGCCGCCGCGTGGCCGACCCCTGCCGGCAGTGAAACGGCGCCACCCTGTAAAAATCATCCAGAGGTCAGGAGGGTTTAAGGCATCAGAAACAAACATTATGCAGTTCCAGAAGAGCTCAAATAAAACATTCATGTATTAAACTTACTCTGAATACTTAATGTTGATTTTCAACTAGACTTGGACTAGGCCACTTTAATGGTTTGATTTCAGCTCCTCTGTCCCTGTAAATGTAAAATCCTCTTTGTTTGGGTCTGTTTAGTAAAATCCCAATAAAATACACTAAAGTTTCTGACTGTTTAATAAAAAAAATGCACAGAATAAAAAATAATTGAAAAAAGAAAAATGGTGCTGAATTTCTGGGATAGTTTATCATTTACTTAATATTTCCGAAATGGATTTAAACCCACATTTCCTGGTATTAAATTCAGAAATACTTTATACCCAAAGGAAATTAAATGTTTTAAATTAAATATTTATCTCATACTTCAGTCTCCTAATACTACAGCTTTATCCTGGTGATTTTCTGAATATATTCTTTACTTTAGCATTATTAGGACTTTATTCTCATATTTTTATGACTATTCTTGTATTACTTTATTCTCGCACTATTGTGACTTTACTATTTTAATATTACTTTATTCTCATATTATTCCGACTATTCTCTTATGACTTTATTCTGACAATATTACCACTTCACTCTCTTAACTCTGGTTCATTCTCTATCGACTTTTATTCCCTAATCTTCTTTACGACTTTTATTTTGGTTTAATTAGTAATTTATTTGCTTTATTTGACTCGCCGTAACTCGTCTCATCCAAGAATCTTCAACGAGTCAATGGAAATGGTGATGCTGTGGTCAGGAAGGATCTCCAGTAGCAGTCAGTCTTCCAGCGACTGAGTAGGCCTCTGACTTAAGGCGGCTGTTTAACAGTCTGAAGACCGTCATGACATGCTAACGGCTAAAATATGAAGAAAGGAAAAGGAGAGTCACTGCAGTTTACACTTAAAGTGCTTTATTTCCTCTGGAGGAGAAACAACCTGTGAGTGATCTAGTGGTCATCGTGAAAGAAGCTTCTTCACATTTTATTTTCTTTTACTTAAACTAATCGACCTTTGGCCTTCACACACAACCCCCCTCCCACCCCTGTTTCCAACATGATTTAGCAACAGACACATGCAACATAAGAGCTTCACATAAAACCTTTCAGGTTCATCTATTAAGAGCTCGTCAGGTACCTCCTTAAAAAACAAACAAAAAGTACAATATTAAAAGTTCATTCACTAAATTTCATTTTCTGCTTCAATATATTAGGATATACTTTGAGGAATCAACAGTAAGGAGTAATCTCATTAAGTGATTATGTTTAAATGATTTAATTTATAATTAGGCATATTGTGGTCAAAGTTACTGTATATTATTTATACTAAACATTAAATTCACACAGTAAAAAATATTAAAAAGCAAGTAGTTTCAGACTTAAGCTAAAGAAACAAGAAAACAAAGTTTGGCATGTTGTAGAAAAGCAGTGTTACCAAAAACAAACAAAATGGAGCCCAGATGATGATGTAGGTGATGAGGTTTGGCTGTTTTTCACAGTTTGAACATGAAAATATTTAGAGAGTAAAAAATAAAATAAGGCGAAAAAACTCAGAGGGAAACGTCGGATTGTACGAAGATCGGAGGCAGGAAGATCGTCACTTCGCAATGACTCGTTAAAATTTAGCAGTCGTTTGTTTGGGATTTATTTTGTTGGGAAATGATAAAAATAAAGACGGATGAGAAAGAAAAAGTTCACAGCAAAAAACGAAAACGTGGATCCGACTTTTCCCTCTGGATTCCTTTAACAGAACCAGAACCGATCTGGTTCGTTTCCGACTAACTGGCTTAAAACAACGTGTTGATAAATGAAGAGACCTCAGCCAAACCAAAAACAACTAAACGGGAAAAATTAAAAGGCTTATTGTGGCATTTTTTTTAAAACTGCACCTTTAAAATAAATCAAGACTTTATGCAAAAACACATCCTAAACTTAAATGTTTGTTCCTGAAGTTTCAGGAAGACAAACTGGGTTAACGTCTTTGTGTTGCTAGCTGGGCAACATTTACTTTTTATATATGGTATTTTTAAAATATATTTTAAAAACACAAGATGTCTGAGCCACAATTAATACAACTTCATTTCACAGGAAATCAGCCACTAATAAAGCTTTAAATAAACATAGCACATTTCTCTCAATTTAAAATCTTCACATCCATTAGCTTTAGCTCGCTAGAAGCTAACAAGCTAACAATGGGTTAGCATCTCAAACAACCATTTAGACGACAGTAAGTGAGGTATTCGGTTACAGGGATATTATATTAATAATACTTATAACATGGGAAGTTTTTAATTGAAGGATTAAAAAAAATAAAAAATCTTACAAAGAAAGGCTTGAACTTACCGTAGCGTTATTTTATTCCTTTTTATTTTCATAGTTTTAATAACTCTCTAGTTATGATTCATAAATATTTGTGCATTTTTATTTTTTTACATATGTATTTATAATTTAATAATCCATCTGTGTTGCAGTTTCAAGTTTTAAATCATGAGATCAGTCTAAGAACACAATATGAAATCAGCAGCCACTGAGCCAGTCGGAACCGGTTTTGAACAGGTTCGGAACCGGTTCGGAACCGGTTCAAAACCGGTTCAGAACCGGTTCTGGTTTGTCTTATGGCATCTGCAGATACTCTGTCATTTTTTTTTTTTTTTTTAGAAGCTAGGTAATTGTATATTTAAAATGTATATTTTACACAAAAAGACAACTATTAAGAGTCTAAAACTTACCTAGGCTGAGACCAAATTAGCTTTAGCTTTTTTAGTTATTTTTTTTTCTTTAGATTTCTAATTACTTTAATCTGCTTTGCTTTGACCAAATATCTAGAAAGGTTTTACCACTAATTACAAATTAGACTGGTTCATTGATTGGCTTGAAGTGGTTTCAAAGTATTAAAAATCTGAAGCTTTTAGATTTGCATAGTTACCTAAATATGTTAGTTTCAAAGTGTTTGGTAATGCTAATTGTTGCTATATTTTCAGATTTTACAAAGGAACAAAACACCTTTGAAATAAAATTCAGGTAAATTTCACTTTACTTAAGTCTAATTTCGGATAATAATGTTTGCTAGTTATAAGCACTTTGGCGGCTTCTGAATTTGAAGTCTCATCCAAATGGGACCAGATTAGATTCATGTTTGTTTTTTATGATGCTTGGAGGAAAGTAAAAGTAAAAACTGAGAAGCAGTTAACCAGATTGTGCTTTTTTACAGAGATTAAAAGCACTATTTTTGATGCACATCATAAAGATGAGTGAAATGTTGGATTTAATGTATAAAAATGTTCAGTTTCATCTCTTTTTAAATGACACACCCAGCTCCAACTGGTCACTTTAAGGTGAAAATTGTGAAATTATAATGTTAGCAATACTACACAATAAAGTGTCTTCATTTGTAACAAACACAAAGTCAAAATCTATTAAAATCACTAAACTTCCATTAAAGTCTGTATTAAATGTGGCTGCAGTACACCTACAGAGGTCTTGTGGTTTTAGTATATTTTCTCATATTGCCCAGCCCTGTTTTTGTATATTCTGTAATTCAGTTGTCCCTCACAAAATTACTGTTATATTTTTTCACCTGCTGCTAGCGTGTACATGAATATTTTTATTTCTGCAGTGTGCAAACTGCACTGAGGTTTAACCGTTAATGCTCTGCTACAAAGGGAAAACAGAAAACGTCCATTGGAGAGACTAAAGAAGGAAGTCTTTATACCTGATAGATCCTGGTTAGGCCTGAATGTGAGCGCGGCGGCGGCGGCTCTGGTTGCGAGATCCCAGAGGAAAATCTCGAGTCGCTCAGTGTGAGGACGGAGCCGCTGGCTTCACTTGCATAAAAAACGTTTTTTACTGTCCACTGAGAATCAGATTCACAGTCCTGTAGAAAACAGTAACAGCGGATCCATGTGCTACCTCCACACGCCTCGATTAAACTCATTTACATTTATAAGCAAAAAACCCCAAAAACATCTTAGTAGTTTAAATACATCTGTCTGATAATATTTGTAGACCTGTTATTGTTCTGTTTTTAAAAAACTTTTCTACCACGACTCTTAGTTGCCGTTAAGTGCGGAAGTTTGGATGTTTCGAGGACCAAAATGGCCGCTGTCCTTTGGTTGCCAGTTGCTCTGACATGCAACGTCTGGAGGTTTAAAACGGCCGGGTTTTTACATCCATCTGGTCTGACAGGGTAGAGCTCCGTTTATTCGTTTTAATCCCAGATCTTCAGCCGTTAATGACGCAGTACGTCTAATGCACTGTGGATAAAACCACGTTTAGTTAGCATCTGTTTAAAAATCACTCAGGTTAGCTGAGATTCACCTGAAAACAATAATCCTGCTTCCAAGCATCGACTGAAATTATGTCTGAAATCTATTAAAAACGTTTAACAATGGAGTCGTTTTCAATTGTTTTTCAAAGCACTAGCTAGCTGACGTAGCGAGGTAACGGCTAGCTAAACAATGCTTTCAGTTTCTTTGCTCTACTTTTAAACTTTTTGTTTTGATTTGTTCATTTTTTTTTTGTTTCTGATAAATTTTATTTTTTTTGGTTACAAGTGAAATATACATAAACAGTTACATTCTGATGGCAAAAATAGTATCAGCTAATTATATTAGCACTGGCTAACTATGTTAGCTAAATTAGCAACAGAAGCTCAAAGAAACAAAGACGCTCTTTGAACCAGCAAAATATGAAATGTAAAGTGTTTTATTGAGTCACAAACTTGAAACATTCCAATTAATACCTTAAATAATTCCCAAAATCTGATTTTAAGTTATTTTAAAAATATTTTTATTCCACTAGCTTGTTCTAAAGAACTTAGCCAGGAAACAGAATAATGTTGAAGTCATTCTACAGTTTAACTGATCAAATTAAGCTCTGTTTAATACTCATTAATTGCATTTAATTACATTTATTCAGACAACTTGTGATAATTTTATTATTTCAATCCAACAGGATTTTTAGGACAATTCTTTTTCTTTTCTAGGCCCAGATCAGTTGTATTTTGTAAAAATGGATCGATTTTGAAAAGTATTTTAAATGTAATATATGGACAACTTGAGCATAATAATTAGCTTGTTGATTTATAACAGCATGCTGTATTATTAAATAAGGTGTTTTAATTCATTGTTATGGTAAAATTAAACTTATAGTCAGTTATATTTTAGGTGGAGTGCAGAAGATTTAATGCGTCATTAACTGACAGATTTCTGATCATTTTCTCCTTTAAATAATGAGCTTCATTGTCAAAAGTACAGAGGTGAACAGTAATAACAGAAACAAAGACCTGTTTATAAAAACGATCTGAGAAGACTGAGCGGACCAGAGCGCCCCCCGGTGGTGCTGAGTGAGCAGCAGCTGTATTGCGTAGTGATGAGAGGTAATTATCGAGCTGTGTAGCTTATCTGAGACTGTTTCTGCCCTACTGGGAGTTTGTTCGGTAGTTTGTCCCACTGCTAGGTGGTTCAGTCTGAATCTATGAGAAACTTGGAAGGTTTCACCGCCACAGTTAGCAAACATCAACATGATCCGGTTCAATATTTCATAGCCAATTGAACTAATAAACCAGAGCGACTGGAGTTTCTCTGCGGATGATGGCTTCAAATATCACATTTAAAAAGGTAGAAATCATAAAAATTCTGTAGATCAGAAGCTGACAGTCCAGGGTTCGGATCCTCTGCTCTGCTTTCTGCCCAGCTACTAATTAATAAAAACCTAAAAGAAAAGGAAAAAACAAAAATTATCCTCTTCATAACATTGTTTAGCCCAACTGGTTTTTTCCATAGATGTTTTTTTATTCCCGTGTTTTCTTTCTATTAGACAGCAATTTCCCAGATTTTGTGCACATTTGATTTGAATTATAGATACTAATATATTATTTATTTAGTACAATTATTCTTTAAGGATAATTATAAACAATAGCTATTGTAATTTTAAAATAAAATATCTTTCAGAAGAGAAACTTTGATGTTTTTGTTTATAAATGTTGGTTGATATTGATATCCGATATTAGTATTGCTGCTATAGCCGATTATTACCGGTTTTATATATTTTCTCAAATGCTAACGTCCGCTAACTCGCTAAGAACCGAGCTAATTTTTAGCTTATCTTTTTAGCTAACTTTTAGTCATTTAGCCTATTTAGCTTCGCCTAAATTAATATTATTGGTTGTTTTGTTAACTTTTAGTTTTTATTACTGAATAGTTCGACGTTTATATTCATGCTTTTATTTTGAAGTAGATGAAGATAGTTTACGCAACTGTTTCACTTCCTGTCCTCACGTTCTCTTTTTCCCCTCAATAAGTTTTAGGACAGGAAAAGATATAAACATAATGTACATTCTAAAGATATTATAGCGCACTAAGTTTAGCGTAACTTCCTTTTTGTTAGCATGGCTAACGACCTCCAGAAACAAACGGCAACAAGATGGAAATAAACATCGTTTGTTTATATCATCTGAGTTTTACTTATCGGATAAAATAGCTAACATCGGCCAATGTTGATGCTAATATTGGGCATCCCAAGTTTTTCTGTCTTACTTTGTCACTGATGTAGCATTTAAACTGACAAATTCAGCATTAATAAAGCTGAAAGATTTCTTTTTATCACAAATATTGATTATCGATGATGAAGATTTAAACAGTAAATCTAAAAGTCAAAATAATCTAAACTGAGACATTTGAAGCCACATCCTGTAAGCAACAAAAATAAATGGATAAAACTGTAAATGGAGCAAAATGTTTTGAAACTGAGGACAGAGAAGTTAGAGCTGCAGTTTTTTGTTTGTAGTGTAAAAACTGAAATGTGACAAAGTCAGAAACTCCAGTGGCGCTGAGATGTAACTCTCCCAACGAAACCGTCGTCGCTGTGGCACTTAGAGCGCAATGATTATTATTATTAACCTGACTGCTCCGGATTGTCTCAAGGCAAATAAAAAGGATTTGAACCGTAAAACTGGCACTGAGTATCTTGGCAAAGCCCTCCTTCTCCCCCGGACGGTCGGGATTAGAGGTGCACCGATAAATCGGCCCGATTTCCTCAAAGCAAGGTCTAAAAATCACCTTCTGTCCTCTTCTGCTCCGATGCGCGAGAGATTTGACCCACTGTTGCTAACTCGGCGATATTTAGCAAAATTCAGACATAAAAATCAAAACCGGCCGTAATCGGTAATCGGTGCACCGCTACTTGTGATGCTGCGTTGTGAACCCGGAAATCCAAAAAGTAGAAACCTGCAACATAAAGTTGACGGCGGCGCGCCGCTGAGCGTTGTGTGTGTGAGGTTGTAGGAGTGTGTGGCGATTCTTCATCTTTAGCTTAATCTGTTCTGTCTGGTTAGTGAAGGTAGATGCGGTTTAAAGCGGTAAGAATCTCATTTCGGACTCTGAGGTGTGCGTTGACTTCAGACGGGACCGGCGCGGAGTTCGCCTGGTTTCCGCCCGGGTCAGTCGGGCCCCGTGGTGGAAACCGAGGTCTGAGGGCCGTCTGCGTAATGGCCGCTCCCGCCGCCGGCCTCGGGTTCCTCCTGGCTGGGCGAGGCCTCGTCGCTCGGGCCGCCGCCGCGGGACGGGACGGAGGCGGTGGTGGTCTCGGGCGAAGCGCTGTGGGCCTCCTGCGGCGCGCAGCCTGGGTGGTTCTTGCGGAAGTGTTGGTTGAGGATGGCCTGGAAGGGGAAGCTCTTCCCGCAGACGTGGCAGTGGAAGGGCTTGTTGCCGGTGTGCTTGCGGATGTGGTACTCCAGCTGGTCCTTGCGGGTGTACTTCTTCCCGCAGATGCGGCAGACGAACGGCGTGATGCCCATGTGCAGCCGCATGTGGCGGTCCAGGCTGCCCTTCTGGTTGAAGGACTTGCAGCAGTAGATGCAGGTGAGCCGCGGGTTGTAGCGGAACCAGCGGTCGCCCACCTGCTCCCTCAGGTAATCCTCGTAGCCGCCCATGTCGAACGCCGCGTGCTCCTCCCCCTGCCGGACACACAGACAAATCGGACTGACACAATACCAACAAAACCAGGATCAGGAGCTAAAAGAAACTAGACGAGATCATTTAGGTTTAACCAGAGCAGAAAACCCAAAAACTGATGAACAGTAAGAGAAACGCCACTGCAACATGTTTTTACTCAAGCAAAAGTAAAACGTATCTGTACAAGAAAATACTTAAGAGTGAAAAAGTATTTGATAAAAAGTTTACTCAGGTAACTAACTGCAGGTGTGTGTCTGAGTCTGGTTGATTTCTGGTTAAAACGTGTTTGTTTATCAATCAGTGGGCAGAAAATCCAGAAATTTTACTCAAATAAAAGTAAAAAGAACAACGCAGTAATAATACACTTAAAAGTAAATGTAACTAGTTACTACCCAACTCTGCATTTAAGAAACTTTTACATGTTTTGGACAAAATGTGTTGAGAAGCTCTGTTAGGAACCTAAATAGGTTTATTTAGGAGATTTTGTTATTTTTTGGCTTGAAGCTGCAGTAAAACTTTCTTAATAAATACATATTTTTACATATTTATTAAAACTGTCACCATGACATGACATTATGTTATGAGACAGATAATCTATGAACAAATCGATATAATCCCTGAGCTGCAGTCTGAAGAAATGCACCAAAAACAACAAATCAGAGCCAGAAGGCGGGGCTTAGCGCTGCCAATCAACCGCGTTTACTCGATGTTAAATGTGCTAATCACTACAAGAAAACTGTTCATCCACCATCAACAGTGGCTATGCTAACTAGCCTTAGCAGCTATGACTGGCTATGCTAGCTGCAGTGTAGCAGAGAGTAAGAAGAAGTGATTGACAGCACTAAGACCCGCCTCCTGGCTCTGATTGGCTGTTTCTAGAAGACAGAGAAGAGTGATCTTTTCACAGATGATGACAGTTTCAACAAAAAACAGGTATTTTTAATAAATCAGGTTTTCAGACTGCGGTAGATCTGGGTCGGTTCTGGTCGGAAAGCGGCTCATGTCGCCTGATGTTCCAGATGTTCGGGTTCGTACCTGAGAGCTCGGCTGCCGCAGTTCGTCGGCTCGGCTCGGAGACTCGCTCTTCGCTCTCTGGCGCTCGGTGAGGACGACTACGCTGCCGGTGGGACTGAACCTGGACAATCACCATTAATCGATTACTGATGTAACAGTCAACTAATTTAGTAATTGATTAATTGTTATTTGAGTAATTTATCATGATAAATGATATGAGAGTTGTAGTTGGTAGGATTAGATCTAAAATGTTTATTTTCTTATTAAAAAAAAGAATTGAACTATTTGTCTATTAGTATTTTCTAGGTGATTCTATAAAAGATCTGCAGAGTGGCAATTATTTTAGAAGATTAATCGCCAGAATAATCGATTCCTACAATACAAATACACAAAAAGTATTTACGTCGAGTTTCTAGTGGAAATATCTTAAAAATAAGACAAAACTTACTGACAAGTAACTTTTGAACAAGACATGGGAGCTTGTTTTAGGTAAATAATTCATTAATAATGAGGAAAAAATGTGTTCCACTCACGTCTGTCGCAGTAAGCAATCAATTAATGGCAAGATAAATTAATATTGCCTCGATAATTTCCATTCTGATGAACATTTTCTCAAGGACGACTTTGTTTACAGATACCATTTTATTTATTTATCAGTTGTAAGTCGTTTTTATTTCCATTATGTTGGATATTTAATATTAAAGTTCATTGGTTTTTAAGAGGGTTTACTTGCATTATTATCCCTTTATAAACATTATATTAATTGAAATTCCTCACAAAATCAATATTACTGTTCAGAAAACAAATGCATGATAAATTATTGATTATAGGTTGTTATTATCTTGAATCTTTAAAATTTAAGTTAATTTGTTTTTGAGAAACTGAACTTGCATTAGTATGTAATTTATTTATTATATAAAATGAGAACCGTCTTAAAACAACAACATTATCGGTTATCGCGATAAATCATAGTGTGGTTCCGACTCACCGGTCCGTTTCGCTGAAGCTGGAGGACGCCTGTCCGCTGCGGGTTCCCAGCCCGCCCAGCGGCGCCGTCATCAGCGTGCTGCGGCCCGACGTGTCGATCATCACCGTGGCTCCGCCCTCCTCTACGGCCGCCGCCTCCTCCTGGTTCCCTCCGGCTCCAATCCAGTCCTCCATGCGCTCCGTTTTGATCCTGATGCGGTCCACGCCGCCACCGCCGCCCTCCTCGGCGCTGTCGGTCCTCTCCGGCTCGCTGCCTGTCTCCATGTACCACTGGCCGGCCCGGTTGATGCGGAGAATCGGCTCCTTGCTGGTTCTGTTGCTGGTGGCGCCTGGTCCCGCCAGCCCGCTGTGCTCTACAGTTGGCGGCGGGCTGAGTGGCTCCTCCACCGGGCTGATGACCTCACACACCTCCTCGCTGCCTCTGGCGCCCAGCAGCCTCAGCCCGCCGTGAAGGCCGCCGCTGCCGCGCACCATGGCCTCCATGGTCCTGCCGGGCCGGGCCACCCGTGGCGGCGCGGCGCCGTCGTCGTCATGCGTCGCCTCGTCCACGTCGGCCAGGCTGATCTTCAGGTGGATGCCCTCCAGGATCTGGGTGCAGCGGTCGATGATGTGCTGCATTTGCAGGAAGCTGGCGGCGGTCAGGTAGCTGATGATGTCAGCCAGCTGCAGGCAAAGGCGGCCCGTGTAGCAGAAGGTCAGCAGCTGCTCGAACACGGACGGGTTGCGGATGACCGTCAGCGACACGGTGCTCATCTGGCTCAGCGACATGTGGTCGCGGAAGTACGGCGAGCTGGCAGCGAGGACCACCTTGTGCGCGCGGAAGCTCTGGCCCTGGACGTTGACCACGATGTCGCAGAGGCGGCCCTGGACGCGCAGCTGGTTCAGGTGCGACAGGACGGAGTTGCTGAAGTCAGGGATGTCCAGCTGGATGCTGCCGGAGCGCTCCATGCCGCCACCTGGTGGAGAACAGAGGAAAACATCATCACGATTAAACCGGAGTGATCAGAAAGCTGGTTTTAAGCAACAACAGGGGCATTCTGGGTAAATACAACCAGATCAAACATGCTAGCCTAGCGCTAGCAGGAGAAATCACTCATGGTCTTTAGCCTTAGACTAAAGAGAAATCCTCCAAACACTAAAATCTGACACCACTCCATTTCACAAAAGAGGAAGTTGCTCTCAGTGTGTTCAGAGGTTTTTGTGTTGTTTCCTTCACTGGTTCTTGGTGCAGCGCCCCCACAGGCCAGGAGGGGAACAGGTCACTCAAAGGATCTGGTTCTGTTAACAGTAAAGTGTGAATTTGGGGTTTAGTGGCAACACACAAAATTTCTGGTTTGGTACTTTGGTTTTTAAGGTCAAGGTGCATTACACTTTACCCAAGAAAAACAATGGTTCATAAATATTTTATTTTACTCAACAGGGAAGACAAAAAATTATACACATCTGAAAATACTAATTTTTAATTCAATAAATACATCCTTAAGGGCCTAATGAAGACGGATATAAACGTTTTAGACCTAGAAACCGTAGCGCCAGTGGCAGCATCATACTGTGGGGTTGATCAACCAGGAAAAAGGTCTTCCTCTAATTTCACCTCAGATCATCAACATAACTGACATTTAACCAAATATGAATCTGTTTTTATGCTCAGGTTTGTGTGCAGTTTCATTACATCCTAAAAATAAATGTAGATTTATTGTTTTTAGTCATTCCTGTAGTTGGTTGTTGAGCTTTTTTTCACTCAGGAGGAGAAAAGTTTAAATAAATCATTAAAGCCTCATTCTGACTGGACCAGAACTTCTGGTCCAAACTGTTTCTGTGCTAATAACACGGCACCGCTTTGATTCGCTCTAACATGACACCGAACCAGAACCAGTGGTTTTCTCGACTGAGCCCAGGTGTGCAGGGTGGGGTCTCACCTGAATGCGGGCTTCAGTTCGGTTCTGGTTTCAGGATGCGGTCGACTCTTTAGTCCCGCAGGTTTCTCTGCATCGCCGGCAGGCAGGACGGTGGATGACAGGAACTCTCCTGGGCTCGGTTCGGTTCGGTCCGGCCCGGCGGGGCTGCAGCTCCACCCGCCCCGCTGCTCCAGGCTGGTCGCGTCGCGTTCAGGGCCGGGGTTCGGCAGCTGGGCTCGGCCTGCGCTCCGACAGCAGCCGCTCCGCCGACATTCCTCTGGAGGTCCGGTTCGGTTCAGTGTCGGTTCTGTTCGGGGCTGCAGCGGCGGCTTCTCATCTTCCTTTTTCAGCTGAGAAGGGCCGAAGCTGCAGGAAGGAAGGAGAGGAGGAAGAAAACGCGCTTGGAATTGTGGGAAATGTAGTTATGTGGTTAATATCCACCGAATCCGTTCGGTTTCAAGAAACTACATTTCCCAGCGTGCCTGTGTCTGTGGAGAGGTCATGATGGCACTTTAAGAGTTTGGCAGAGTACTTCAGTGAAAGTACTAATGTTGAAATAATACTTTTAGGTACAAGTTCTGATTTTATTACGTAAAAATTGTAAAAGTACTTTTAAATATTTAGTTTTTTGTGTTTTGTTGTTATAGATGCATTCAGGGCCGGAATTAGATTAAACTTAGAGGCTCCTTTACATAAAAGTTTATTTTATTTAGACAACGTCAGTATAAATGTAATATTTAACATATTAAAGGAGAATATGGAGGAGGATGAAGTCCACTGATATATATATATATATATATTTATTTTTATTTTTTTTACTTTAATCTCTACAGCGTATTAGTGCTGTCGAGTTCTGGGATACAATTCGGCCAAAATCTCAGAAATTTTTAGATTAATCTCAGAAATTTTCTATAAAACGTGAAAATTCCTGAACTTTTCTTTTGTCACTGTAAACAGACGTATGGGGCAAAGCAGTCTGCGCGCATGCGCATGTGAATTGAATGATTTGCTTCTAGAACGTTTTGCAATTGACTCATTTGATGAATCCTCACATCTCCAACTTTATGGTACATTTAAAACAACTTAATTTGATCAAAGTGCAGCTTCAAGAAAAGGCCTGAAAAAGAGGCTTTGCTTTAGGGGATGAAATGTGAAAAGTATCAATAAAACCGTGGAAACTGAATGTGGCCAAATTCAGCGCCTTGAGGGACAACTGAGAGGGAACACTGAAGGTTTGACTCAATAAACAACATTTATTTCCCCTGAGCACAATCGGAGTAATTTAAGGGTAATTCCAGTGAAACAGTGATTGGGAAAAACCCACAGCAGCAGATTCACATTAACCAGCATCTACAAATAAAATGTGAACAATTTTTACAACGTTTTCCCACCTGATAGTCCGGAAGACGCGGTCTGAAAAAATTGCGACATTTCTTACATTTTCAGCTCCAGAGAATGTAAACAAAAACAACCACTGGATTTTAGTGGTTGTATAATTTCTTTTTTGTCTTTGCTAAAAACCACGTGTCATTTAGCTAGCGCGTTTGTTTTGGTTGTATTTACCCAGAATGCCCTGCGCAGCGGTCCATTTCCTGCTTTTGGAGCGGTTTCCGGTCAGTTCCGTGATCAAACCGGAACAGAGTTCACTTCAACCAGACCGAGGTTTGATTGGTCTTCAACCACTTCAAAATAAGAGCATGAATATTAACCAAAACCAAAACTTCAACACAGAAGTCAAACTTTATTCAACTGAAAGTTTACAAACAGTTGAGTAAATTAGTGGTTTAGACTCTATGTAGAAAAGTTAATTTAGGAAAAGGTAAGAGCGGTAGATGATTTCAAAGTTACCAAAAGTGCTAAATTAAAAATGAGCTCCGGTAGCTTTGATTTTGGGCTTCCTGAAGTTCAAAGGCCAAACATGACTGAACTTTGAGCGGAAACAACAGCTCGAGTATAAAACTAAACTAGAAATGGGTCAGCTACGTACCTTTACGTGTACCTGTATACCTCTAAACAAGGTACAAACGGGTATTTTCGGGGTTCTTATGAGACACTTAGAGAGTATTTTCAGTTTACTTGCAAGGATCTTACATGGTGCTTAAAAAGTACTTGCAAAACTCAAGGAGTAGTTCCTGGGTCACTTTCAGGGAATGCACATGGTATTTATAGTGTATTTACCCGGTACCTATGAGGTTCTTACTGGGGATTAAGTGATTACCTGCATCTATTGGGAACTTGCAGGGTACTTACGAGGACTTTACAGAGCACTTAGGAAGTGCTTTGGCGCTCCACTAAGGGAACTTACTGGGTACATACAGGTTACCTATGGTACTAGGATTACTTGTAGGACAACTACGCTTTTCAGGGTGTCAACAGAATACTGATAGAGTAAATAAGGGAAACCAGTCCCTCCAGTTTTTAGTGATTCTGTGATTGCGGAAATTCATTCAAAATCAGTAATCTACAGGGACCAAGTTGTTTTTTTTTTTTTCCATGTACAAAGGACAAGCAGAACTCAGTAGTTAAAACCAAACACCTAACTTGGCATCATACTATCGCAAGGTCAAACGTGACACACTAGTATGTCTCAGTGACGTCTTTCTGTCCACTGATCAATGGACTGTGTTGTGTAACGCCAGTAGCTTCACGCTAACCATACCGTACAGTTGTCCTGTGGACCTACGACTGAAGGGAGGACAGGAATGGTGTCGTATGGGTCGGTTGTTTGTGCCAGTTTAACAATGGAAACAGAAAAATAGCTCCCAACTGTATTACTGAGAGGAATTAGCATATATGTCTATGAAATTATGAGCCCCCAACTGTTCCTTATGATTCGCTGCTCATATTTCCTTCCTCTAACAGTAGACATACCGACTACAAACACCAGCTGCTGGTTGCTGTACTCAGAGCGGATGGAGAGAAATTCGTCGGGGTGGTAGGTGCAGGTGAGGTTGAGGGGAAACAGCAGGGTGAACTTCTGAAACCTGGTGAGCTCTCCGAAGGTTATGTTACTGCTGCAGGATGCCTTGTTGAACCCATACACCTCTGTGTAGAATCTGCAGTAAGAGACAGGGGACACCGGAGGTGTACAGGTGGCCTCGATGGTGTCGTCAGGTGACACGAAGCGACGGCTGATGGACAGACTGGGATTGGGTCTGGTACCTGTATGGTAGAGAGTGTTTTTATGTACTTTCATAGACAGAGGTACTTTCTAGAACCTTTACAGGCTGATCAACTCTCACCCCAGACAGTCATGGGTATGTCATCACTGGAGATGGAGGTGTACTCCTGGAGCCAGAAGTCACACCTGAGTCTGGACCTGCTGCCGACCATGTAGTTTCCCAGCAGCTCCTTTGACGTCAGATTGAAAACACACACATAACTCGTTGCAATGATCACCTTGAAGGGTCTTAGAGTCTTCTCTGAAGAGACGGAAGAACCCGCCTGTGTAATCGATGGGAACAAGGCAGCTGATTTCCACTGTTTCTCCGTCGGTGATTTCATTGCTCCCCAGGATCTTAGGTTTATCTGCAGAGTAGCGGCATAAGCTACTTTAAATCACATGAAATTACTCTGAACCCTTTAAAGGATTTAGTTTGATTTAAATTATTAATCAAACTCATGTCTACCTAATAATGATTAAACTGAACAAATAAAAATCTAACAAAATCCACAGCCTTTGGCCTAATCTATAACAAAAGTCTGAAAGGGGGAGTTTTATGACAAGATTAGACCCAAAGTATGTTCAAAAGGAACTTAGAAGGTACACAGTACCTACTGAGTACTTTCTGGGACCTGAAGGGTTCCTTAAAGGGCATCAAATGCCTTACTGGTGAGAATCGGAGTCTCACTGGGCAGGTGGGTCAAACCCAAACGCCTAACCTGGTGTCATGCCAGAGCGACAACAAACATCTTCATGCTTGACTCCAACAGTGATGTCTTCTTTCCTCCCATCAATAGACCATGTTGTGTGAGTTGAGTTGTGCTGCTCTAACAATACCTTCCAACCATCAAAGCGACTTGACCCTTCAAAATAAAATGCCTTTTTTACACAATACTTGATGCAAGAAATCAGATTAGTTTTTTTAATGAAAAGAAACACTTTGAATATTTTTACTTCAATGGACTGTTCCCATTTTTATAGATGATTACATCAACAAAGCTCATAAGTTGCGTTTTTGGTCAAAGTTATTAAGAGGCACGGTGTGAAGAAATAACTTTTAGACTTTTTCACCAGTGTTTTAGCTCCTAAATCAGACCTTATTTACCATTTCTTGAACTATTTGGTCCAAAGAAAAAGTGACTCACCTGACCAAACATACCTGGCATCTGCTGTCCAATCTGCCAACAAATCAGAGGCAAACTGGAATTCAGTGAAGGTCATTTTGATTTCAAACAAAATCCTTCATTTTAGTTCTCTAATGTATTTACTATCAGAAACTGAGATATGTTGTTTACTTACTAGTGAATTAATAACATTGTTAGAGCTAAAAGTTCCTCTCTTTCTGAGTTGATGTGTTGTTGATGGAAAGCAAAGAAAATATTTACAGACAGCAGAGAGACAAGGTGACGAACAGAACCAGATCCATCCTTGGACTTCTGAGGGACGAACTCATCCAAATGCTGCTGGAGTTCAGCTCTGATTACTCATTAACTCCTCCTTTATTTAGCAAAGGGTCCAGTACAAAATCCTTGTCACTGATCCCTCTGACTTTTTTTTATTTTTGCACTTCTGTCAACTGTTTGTTGTCTCCAAGCAGCTTAACTCTCTTGAAATATCTTTAATGAACAGTTTTTATTTAGACTTTTCACAAATCTTTACTCCTGATTTAGATTTTTCACAGCAGGAAATCACAGATATTCTCATGCAGTTTCCACATGTGACCACATGGGGGCAGCAGCTCACTCTGTCACTGGTTTTGATCCTGTTTGGATCATAAGATGTTCGGCTGCACATTTCTGGTGTCCAAGCTGATCCTGGACTGAAAAAAGCCTCATGCGGAGAGAAACCGGTTCTAGTTTTAACAGTTAGCCCTGAAAATTACAGACTAAAACAGAAGAACAGGCAAAAAATCTACATATAACTTATTATTATCCTCTACTTGGTCTGATTAGACTGAAAATTAGAAAGGAATTTGAAAAACTTGGGACAGAATAGTCCCACAGCATAATGCCACCAATACCATGCTTTGGATGGATGGATGGATATATGGATGGATTGATGGATTGATGGATAGATGGATGGATTGATGGATGGATGGATGGATAGATGGATGGATGGATGGATGGATGGATGGATGGAGGGATGGATGGATGGATGGATGGATGAACTGATGAATCACCTTTATTTTTTCATTGGTTCAGATGAAATCTGTGTTTCTGTTCCTTCTTTTATTAAGTTCTAATAATCAATCAAACATCTGGAGTCAAACAGGGCAGGAACATCTGGACTGCTGACAGGAAAACACTGCAGCTCTACGGGAGCCTGTTTGTGCCAAAAAGCTGCTCAGGGTCCCGAGAACCTGAGCCGCACTTTTCCATTCTAAGATTGATTTTCTCCTTTTGTTTCGCTGATCTTTGTGTTCATAACGGGCCTCTGTGGATCCGTGACATGAAAGCTAAGAATTTATTTAAGTTTTTAGTGTCACATATAAATTAATAAAAACTAATCTAAGTTCACCAGCAACACAACAAACACCAAACGTAGAAAACACATTCAGGCAAACAGAGTCTACAATTTTTTACCAAAAAACAAAACAGTTTTTACATGAATGTAACAGGTGAAAACATGAATTGGGGTCGTCATGCTGTAAATAAACTGGGAATCCAGAAAGCAAAAATGCAATTTAGAAAATTCTGCTACATATATTTTGTGCCAATGATTTAAAATCAAGTTTTATCTGTCATTTATCAGTTTCACGTGTTGATTCTGCAATGCCACGAAACTCTTTATTTCTGCTTTAAATAAATGGAAACTGCAAAGAAAAAAGTAATTTTCTGATTCTTCAAACCAAAAAGGCTAAAAATCAATTTTAAAAAGTCTTAAAATGTCCTAAATGACATGCAGTAACATGAAATCACTAGCATTTCTAAAGCAAACGGTTTCCACTCAAACCTACAACAAACTGATTTTTCTTCTTTATTTTACTAGAATAAAACACATGATCATTATTAGTTATTGTTTGGGGTTTTTATTACCAATGGAAACATAACTGGGCCAAATAACACAATAATAAAACTTTATATTAATCACCAAAAATGTGAAATTAAATTTCATAATGATCAGAACTGCTTTCTGGGTGAAATAATAACCTAAAAAACTGTGAAAATGTCCAATTATGTGAGCAATTTCATCATTAAATTAATATATCAACTTAAATTTATAAATTTCATTAAAAAAGAAAATACATTAATTAATAATTTCCACCCTATGTGTTTTTATTTTTATAGATAAAAAATGTGATAACTTATAAAAATATTGTGAAATTAAAACGTACCCAGACAAATAAGAAATAATTATCAATTCAAACCTCAATTTTTATTATTTTTTTAATTTTAATTGCTTAGTTTAAGACAAATGTTTTTTTTCTCATTTATATTTTAAGATTTTTTTTAATTTATACAAATAAAAACATTTTTTCTTTTTGAACTCGTTAGTTGTTGGATGGTGTAAATGGTTGATATTTTGGATGAATTTCCTGTATTTATGTGATTAGAAAGCAAACAGGAAGTCCAGACTTCTATGATGGAGAATTAGGGCCAGAATAAATCATTTTCATTATTACTATTATTATTACAAGAATAAAGTCATAATATTAGCAGAATAAAGACACAAAAATACCAGAAAAAAATATAAAATTACTAGGAAAAGTTATTTAATGAGAGCAAAGCTTCAGTCCAACTTTTTCTTATTCTCATATTATTGTGGCTTTATTTTTGTAAGATTTTTTTCTTGCAATAATATGACTTTTTATGTATTATTATGACTTTATTCTCATATTATTACGACTTTTCTTCTTGGATTGTTATGACTGTATTTTCATAATATGACTTTATGTCGTGCAAACTTTTTTCTTGAAATGAGTTTATTTTAGTATATTTGACTTTTTTTTCAGTAATATTCATTTATTCTCTTTTTTTTTTTTTTTTTACTTATTGTTGTACAACTTTATTCTCGTAATTAGATTTTTGTTTTTTTTCAGCCTGGCCCTGATACTCCATTTCACAGCCAGGTTTCCAGATTCTGGTGTTTCTTTAAGTGGACATTTTATAGGAATTAATCTCTTAAATAATTGGCAGTAGTGTATTTAAGTGCTACAAGTTCTAGTTGGTCTAGAAGGGTGAGAATAAAGTCTGGTTGAGGAGGAAAAAACCCGTTTCCCTTCTAGAGCTGGTCCAAACCTTCCCAGTGCTTCCAGTATCCCGTCGCCTTCTCTTCAGGAAAATGTTCTGTTTCAACCAGTTCACACTGGACTGGGTCCAAAGTTACGCCGAACGGACATTAAGAGCTTCATGCAGAGTGGATTTTCCACTAATCGGGTTTCATCCGTTTGGAGAGTCTCCATTAGTCCAAAGAGTTCCGATCCAACAAGACGTGAAGAACCAGTCTGACCCGTCCACGTCTCTGTGTTTATGAGGACGAGGTGAGATTCCCGGACGACGCCACCGTGGTCTCCTTGGGTGACTCCGCCTCCTCCTTGTTGGGATGTGAGGAGTTATCGGACTTGCTGCGGCTGAACTCCGCGCCCATGATCGGTCCCGTGAACTTGGGTTTGGGCCGGATCCAGGCGGTGCAGCAGAGCAGCGTCTTGAGGAAGGCCCGGCGCATCTCGTTGCTGGTCAGCGTGTAGATGAGCGGGTTCATGGCGGAGTTCAGGACGGCGAGCGCCAGGAACCACTCGGCCTTGTAGAGGATGGGGCAGGTCAGGGTCTCACACGCCACGTCCAGCAGCAGCAGGACGAACAGCGGCGCCCAGCAGGCGATGAAGCAGCTCAGGACGATGATGACGGTCTTCAGGAGCGCCATCGACTTCTCCGAGCTCTTGTTGTTGGCGCTGGCGCTGCCTCGGCCGTTGGGGACTTTGCGGAAGACTAGTTTGCGGCTGCGGGTGCGCACCAGTGCGTAGATCCGCGCGTAGAGCACCACAATGGCCATGAGGATGATGCTGAAGACGGTGGTGCAAAACAGGATGTAGGTTTTATGGTACAACGGCAGCACGGTGGAGCACTGCGGCATGCTCCGGATGCAGTTCCAGCCCATCACCGGCAGTCCGCCCAGCACCGCCGCGATCATCCACACGGTGCTGATCAGCAGGAAGACCCGGAACGTGTTCCCGTTGTTGTGCAGCTTCATCTTCAGCATGGTGAGGTGGCGCTCGATGGCGATGGCCAACAGGCTGAAGACGGAGGCCGCCAGCGCCACGAACATGCTGCCCTCCCTGAAGAACCACTGCGTCGGCGTCAGCTTGTAGGTGTTGGCGCCGGACAGCAGGATGTTGGCGGTGTAGACGACGCCGGCCAGCAGGTCGGACAACGCCAGGTTCCCGATGAAGTAGTACATCGGTTTGTGGAACTTCTTGGTCCTCCAGATGGTGGTCAGGACCAGGATGTTCTCCATGATGATGAAGCAGCAGACGATGATGAAGATCACCGAGTCTGCCTTCAGACCCGAGTCCTGCTGGGTCGACTTGCGGAACTTGCCGGTGTAGTTGTAATGTTTGGCGATCAGGTCGGAGTAACTGGGCTCGGCCATGGCCTGCAGCTGCAGCCGGAGTCCAGCAGGGGGCGCTGTGTCCTCAAACCTTCAATCCTTCATATCATTTGGTCGCAGAGCGGGTTCTGCCGCTGGAGGAGGTCATGGTCCTGCAGAGAGAGCCGATCAATAATCGATCTCAGATTGAACAGATTCAATCAAATATAACTAAACCGATCAAATCTGACCCTGTCATTACAGAAACATCAAATTCAGCTACAGATATTCAGTGTATAATACTTTAATGTTCGCTCCAATTCAGTTAGTATCATTTCAAGAAACAAAGTGAAAACCGGAGAATTGTGTGAATTTATGCAAAAGTTAGAAAAACCTGTCAGTAAACAGCTGCGGTGCTGTGGAGTTAATTAAAGCTCATTAAAAACCTGCTTCAGTCCAAACATCCCAACAACAGCAGTTTCAATCTGTGGTGCCTTCAGGGTCAGTCTGACATTAAAAATGTTCAAACTTTAAAGGGAATTCATCATATTCCCTTTAAAGTTCTCATTATGACAAGAAAAGCAACAGAAACAGTTTTAAATGTTCTAAAACGCAAAACAATATTTATAATTCATGAGTTTATCACTATTTTTCATTTTTAATAAAGAAAAAGAAAATTGATCATGTTTTGTATCACATTTCTGTTTATTGGTTTTGGTATTTTAAAGCCTCCATTTAAAAAAATAATCAAATTGATTAAAACAAGAGATTTCACTTTCAAAGCCTCTGAATGTTTAAATTTCAGTCGAGAATCTCGGTGACAAAAACACTGAAATGGTTTCATGTATAAACTCTGATCATTATCTGCAGCCTTCACGTCTAATCCGGGCTTTTTAAATGCATTAAATAATGCATTAAAATCACTTCAAGGTTTTAAATTCCAGTTTCTAAAACCTAAAAATAAAAGCATCACCGCATATTTTTCTGATCCAGACTTTTTATCACCATAAAAAGTTTATTTTCCAGACATTTTCCGTCTCTCTCGATGCGACTTCATCGCACATTTACATTTTCCAGACTTTTAAAGCCCCATTATAATGAGATTTATTTAATAAAACTGACCTGGATTGAGCAGATCCTCCACACAGACCATGGCGCGACTCCCAAATGTCCTTTTCCCAAGAAAAGAGGAAACAAAACCGGCGAGTTTCTGCAGAAGCTTCGCATCGACGCTCCGATCGCCGAGATGAAACCTGGAAAACTTTGTTGTGTAAAATCTTATTTCATATTTTCTGCCTTCAGTCAGAGTCCGAAGCAAGAAGAGTCCAACAGCGGAGTGAGGGAGAGCACACACACACACACACACACACACACACACACACACACACACACACACACACACACACACACACACACACACACTGAGCATGAGGAGGAGGGGAGGAAGATGATGCCGCCCTCTTCATGCTCATGGATCTGCTGCTCAGTGATCTCACCGATCACATATTGATAATTATAATAACTATAATGGTAGGAAGAATAACGGGGGAAAACCCAGAAGTAGCTTAAAAGCAGAACTATAGATAAATATGTAACTTCAATAAAATAAATGCTTCCTGTTGAAAATAAAACATAAAGTTGCTCCAACCAGAACACTTCTTATATTGGCTTCATAGACATTATGATGGAAATAAAATCTATTTAGTCAGATATATATTATCTGCTCTTTGATATTATTGGCTGAAAAATCTCACAATAATTGTGTTTTTCCCTGCAATTGATTTATGTGATTTATGTTATTTATGTTATTTATGTTGTTTATGTTATTTATGTTGTTTATGTTGTTTATGTGATTTATGTTATTTATGTTATTTATGTTATTTATGTTGTTTATGTTATTTATGTTATTTATGTTGTTTATGTTATTTATGTTATTTATGTTGTTTATGTTGTTTATGTTGTTTATGTTGTTTATGTTGTTCATGTTGTTTATGTTGCCATATTCTGGTCATTTCTTTGTCCATGATTGTTGCAAATTGTTCAAACCTGTTTATTGAATGTTTCCATTTATTTTCTTCAATTATTGCCACACTTTATTTGGTTTCTACATCTTTTGAGTTTTCACACCTGATAGTCCAGTATAATCTGCTAGTCTGATATAATCTGCACCATTTGTTACATTTTCAGCTGCTGCGGTTCCCTTTCACACTGCACTGAATTAAAGGAACCAAACCCTTTGATTAACATATTTCCCTCAACGAGCCATTTCTCGCGCTAGGCTAGCACGTTTGTGTTGGTTGTATTTACCCAGAATGCCCTGCGCTGTAATCCACTTCCTGCTTTTGGAGCAGTTAGTTCTGTGATCTCATATACATCAAACCTGAACCTGAACAACAGATTAATTCAATAATCTTTGTTGTTGAGCTCATGTATCTGCTTATTCAATAATTTAGCAACAAAAATGCTTTTTAATTGAAACTGTTGCTTATTTTGTCATTTTTTAGGATGTGTTCACTCCAGTCCTATTTTATCTGCTTAATCCAACTCCAGTCCGTTTTTTAGAAAGTCCAGTTTGTTAGGGGACGTGTGAATGCGTCAGGTCTTCCTACAGGTCTCGGTTCGGTTGAAGTGAACTCTGGTGCAGTTCAAATACAAGTGAACTGGAGACCATTTCAAAAGTAGGATGTGGACTAAAGCGCAGTGCATTCTGGGTAAATGCAAAGAATACCAACATGCTAACTTAGTGCTGTGGGAGAAATGACTTTTAACAAAGACAACTAACCGCTAAAATCTTCATTTTGGATTGCATTTCGTTAAGAAGGAAGTTGCAGTCAGTGTCTTCTTCAGAGGTTTTCGTGTTGTGTCCTTCATTAGTTTTGGGAGTAGCGCCCCCACAGGCGAGGAGGGGAACAGGATTTCCAAAAGGTGTGGTTTGTTTGACACAGTGTGATGTGAAAGCAGCAGAAAATGGAACAAATGTGGCAATTTTGGTCCCAATTGAATCAAATCTACCAAACTATCAGGTTTAAAAAACATCCTGTGTTTTCAATTAAAATGTGATTGATTAATTAATTAATTACAATTGTAATCAAGTCCCACTATTAATAAAATCCCAATAAACTGCAATGAAGTTTGTGGGTTTCAATGTGAAAAAAGTTCAAGATGCATGAATATTTTTCGTGCAGTGACCCGTACTGGTAATGTATACTGGTATCATACTGGTGTTAGATGTGAGACCAGTCCAGAGTTTAGTGGAAAACGACCAGAAAAGCGATGAGGGGAGGAGCAGGGGGTTGTGGGTAACAAAGGCCTCTTTCCGTGAAGCTGCTGACTGTATTCAGGCTCTGCATAGCTGAGCGTCACCATGGCGACTGGAGGAGGGAAACGGGACCCGAGCAGCAGAAAAGCCCTGAGAGAGACGAACAAAACAGAAATCACCTCCAAACTCACAAAAAAAGTCTGAACTGACACAGAAAGGCCTGGCTGTGCTTGAAGGGTTAAACCTGATTTAATCCAAAGCTGTTCCCAATTCACTTTCATTTGAACTTATTGTTTAAAGATCTGTTCTGGTACTGCTCCATATCCCGGTTCCTCATGGGTCTGTAACTCTTTGCTGCAGTGAAACTTTAACTGCCAAACATCTGCAGCCTGTAATTATGGTTTGGACTGATTCTGTATGTGTGTGTGTCCCATTGTGTGTGTGCGTGTGTGTGTGTTTTAGTGTTTAACAGGAAAGCATTAGCCAGCTTCTTCCTCTCGGACTTCCTGGGATGTGATTCGTTGTTTTCCCGGCGGTGAGGAATGTGGCAGCTCGCCATGGCTGCCCTCGATGCGGGCAGAGAGGGGTGGGAGAGGGGAGATGGATGTTCCTGTTGTTTAAAACAAAAAACTCGGAAAGCTGAATCTTGTTTCTGACATTCAGGATTGTTAATCGTTCTGTGTGTGTGTGTGTGTGTGTGTGTTCCTGTAAACCTAAATCATGGGGTCCATAAATCCAGACAAGACCGACACTTTGGGGACCAAATTCCTTTTAGGAACACAAGTTATTCCTGAAATTTAATTTACATTCAGAGCAAGACTAGCACATCTTCAACATGATTTTACTTAAATAAAGGTCAAAAAGTAGCCATCCAATAAACCACTCCAGTAAACATGATCTATCTAAAAGTACTTCATATACAAAAGGTACTTAATGTACAGTGTAAGTTATGATGTCATCAGATAAGGAAAAATATACTTTTGTGTTCAGACTCTGGTATTTTAAATTATACAAATAAATTACATAATTACAAAATAAATTCAGACAGAAAAAATGATTCAGATTCAAATTCAAATTTGTACCCAAGAGTACAAATAATACTACTAAGGTGTAGCAATATTTCAACATATTTTTACTCAACAAAAAGTACAAAAGTAAATATCCAAGAAATTACTCAAGTAAGAGTAATTTATTTATCTAAAAAAACTTATATGAAAGTATTTTGTACAAAGGCTATTTAAGTACAGAGTAAGTCATGATGTCACCACATGGAGAAAAACAGGCTTTTATGTGCATTTTTGTGTTATTTGTAAACTGTACAAATAAATAACACACACACACACACACACACACACACACACACACACGTATATATAGATATAGATAGATAGATATCTATATCTATAAAGTGGGTCTTTGCTGTTTGTTTTTTTAATGAATCACAAATTTGTCTCTGGAGACGTTAAAACCTGCAGTACGATTTAAAGTCTGTTGTGTGTCTGTGGCGTTTCTGGGTCTTTGGTGGTCAGTAAACACAGGAGCAATGATGTGACCAGCTGATTGGATCTGTCTACAAGCTCAACAGATAACCGTGGCAACGAGTTTCTGCACACTAGTGTTGTGCTGCTGAAACAACAAACCATTATTTGCATGGATGAAATTATGCCTCTTCTTTATTTAACGTTTTAGGCAGAAAAACAGAAACCTAAAAGGATTGCTTACAAGCAGCAGAATATCTGGGAACGATTTTATTTCTTTAAAGTTAAATGGTTGATTTGTAACACAGTGAAAGTTAGGAGGGCAATAAGAAGAAAAAAATTAAATTTAATCAGTTTTTTATTGCATAAGAAAACTTTTAGTTTGCAGTTGAGAAGCTGCAAGATATAAAAAGTCAAGAAAAACATATTTTAAAAGTTCATAACAAAGACAATTAACAGCGGATCTGTTATCAATCACTTAGGTACGCCTACATTAACTTTGCTGATTTACAGCTATTATTATTCGTAGGTTTGGTTTTCAGGTTTTGTCTTTCATATCAGAGGTTCATTTCTTCCCGAAGTGAAGGACTACAAGTATTTTGGAGTTTTGGACAATTACAGACTGGAACAAAGAAGGGGTGCTGGAAAAAAGTGGCCAAGATCTTTACATATTTCATTCTGCTCATGCTGCCCTGGCAGGAGAGTCATTATGTATGAAATATGAAGAGAGTTTACTGGAGCTGGAGGGAGCCATGAAGATACGCATCAGTGTCAACGCTGGAGAAACAACTACTCAAAGAACAGAACGCAACGAAAAAATAGGATTCACAAAAACAATGTTACAAACCCTGTATGGAAGGCTGACAGAGTCAAAAACCTGCAGCAAATCAACTGAGTTACGACCAAAACACAAAAACCCTATTTTAGGGCATCTTGTCATGTTAAATCCAAATAAGCAGCTGCTGGCCACGCCCCCAACTCAACCTTCACACTCGCACATAAAGATGGCGGCAAACAGATGCACAATTATGAGATGTTCATCTTTGTTTCAGTCCACAAAAATCCACAGTTCTGCTGATATTTTTGTAAATCTTTGAACAATTGTTGAAGAAATACTATAATTTCATATGATTTCTTATTTAAATATATAAACATGTTCAGTTGGAGGCAGTAATCTGGAGATTTAGTTTGGTTATTAGTCTACAGTTTAAAACACAGCATTGAAATGAATCACCTTCACTTCCTTTGAGTCAGTATGTGACAGATCACCTACCTGACTGCAATAGTTGGCCTGTTACTGTGAGCCACATCCTGCTTGTGTGATTGACTTTAAACATTAAGACGAAGAGGCTGGCTGGGAATAAAAGGCTGAGATCAATACAAATATAAATTTTAAATGATCCTCCATCTCGGCCATCTTCACAGCATCTCTACACAGGTTCAGATATTAAACATTATAGCCTGATGTAGAAATGGATTATAAATTACAATCCATCTTGGATTTATAGATTTAATGGTATTTGAGATACATTTACAATCTATGCATTTAAAAATGTGACATAATAAGAATGCAGCTGCTTTCCAGCCTCATATGCAGTTAAAGATGATCCTCATCTCTACTGGAACCACAACGGACTATAAAATATGGAGCCAAATATTAATAAGGTTTACCTGCAGCAAAACAGGCAGCAAAAACACTTCCTCCAACCAATTAGTCCTACTGAGTGAAGTTTAACTTGATTTAAGTTGCAACAAAAACCATTAACTCTGTATTTAAAGGGGCAATATTATGTAAAATCGACTTTTTGAGCTTTACGTCAAGTTCTAACCTGGAGTGTTGCTTTGATTCTCTCATGCATGTTTAAGAAATCCTCTAATCTCCATGGCAACAGTTCAGCTGTTCAAAATGGCTGGATGGACTTAGCCCAGCCTTCGAGACTCAGCTCCTTCAGACTAGCCAGCAGCAAATAGCAAACGCCTGGTGGAACTGCGCATGTGCTGAACTCATTAAAAACGTTGTTAAAGGGTTAATAGAGGAGCCATGTTGGGATGACTTCCTGGAGGAGGAGCTTCAGAAGGAGCAGGAGTTTCTTAAAGAGACAGAGGCCCAATTTTAAAGATTTACATTAAGAAGTTACATTTACTTTAATTCATATATCGAATCAAAATCAAATTTTATTTTATAGCACATTTCAGCAGCAAGGCATTTCAAAGTGCTTTACATATACTGTATATATACATATATATACATATATATATGTATGAATACATATATATATATATATATATTTAGCAACATTTCAGACAAAGAAAAGTTGGGTTGGAATCAGACAGTCAGAATTTTTAAAGAGTAATCTGTGATCGGCCAGAAAACTGCAATCGGTGCAGCCCTACTTTAAAAGAAGAACCGAAGCTCAGGGATTCTTTCCACCGAGTTAAATCTGTTCTTTAACTTTCAGGCTTTATATCAGCAGCACCGTTAGTTCCTGTCCTGGTTTCATTTGTGCTGCGACACGGCTGTGGGACAGATCAGGAGCGCTGCGTTCTGAAACAAGAGGCCCAATCTGGTTGTCCCGGTCCAGAGGGTTACCGGGTGGTGTGTAGGCTGTGGGGGGGGCGAGGCCTCTGCAGCACCCAGGGGTCCTTTTAGCATTCAGCCGAGCGCTCATTAGACATGCAAAGCTGCAGGGTTGGAGCTGCGGGGCTGAAAGAGTTGCCTTTGTCCTGTAATTGGAGATGGTTCTGTGGGAGCTACAAAGAGCGCCGGGCCTCCTCATCCTCTCCTCTCCTCTCGGATTCATCCCATCCTTCCTCCTCACAGTTTGGTAACTTGTTGCATAAAGATTCAGCTTCCAGGAAGTGATCCAGTTAAAATGTCCAGCTTGAGAAACAGCAAAGCTAAAAAGGATCTAACCCAGTTACCTGAAGTGGCTCAGCTCTTGTTACCATACAAGTTACCATTTCATCCCAGGAAAGCAAAAACAACACATTTTTCTACAAGATTAAAACAAAATTCAATAATTTCAAACTAAACAAATCTTCATTAGTTTGTAAAATGAAGATCATTTCAGAAATACTAAACTAACCAACTTTTGGAGCCACATGTAGCAGCAATTAATCTCAGTGTCTCACTTTACCGCATCATGGCGGTAAAATGAGACACTGAAGAGAAGTCTCACTTTAGTGAAACTTCTTTTCGCCATCAGCGAGCGAGATGGAGATGGATCTTCTTGCCTCAGCTCTGCTGGAAGGTCCTAACGCTGCGACTGTGCATTACGGCCACTGTAGGAAGAAAAACGCAAAGGAGGAGTTCATTTCTGTAGAAAAATCCTGACATTTTGAGACCAATCTCAAACATTTGATACAAAACAAAGAGATTAACTAAGAAAGTTTTTAGAAAAACTAAGGGATTTCCATTTTTGATTTTGGTTTATAGTGGGTTAAATAGATACTTTAACCTGGTAAAAGATCTGCTAACCTGCTGTAAAACACCTTTTGATTATACAAATATTTCCAAAATCTTCAGAGAAAGTTTTACTGCAAGAAGACCTTCAGTCCAACTAAATCTTAAGTGTAATTTCAAAGATAAATGTAGATTTTTATTCTGTGGTTTCAAGTGTCCGCCACTAAAAAGCAGAGTTCTGTCATTATCTCTGGCTTTGCTCTACAGCTTTGTGTTCCTCTGACGTGGTTCTGTCCACGTAGCCGTGCTTCTATTTCTGTCAGTGGGAGCAGCTGATCCGTGAACAGCGTCTGTGTGAAATCCCCTCTGATGGCGAGCGACGCCGTTGAGCACCAAACGCGTCGCGGAGCGACTCGCCGGCCTGGGGTCGTAATTAAAGCTGCAGGAACGCCCTGGGAGATAAAACAAGCGTCCACATCCTGTCACATTAAACCCGGGGGGTCGCAGAAAGCTCAACCTCCACAGTGACCTCAGAGAGACGCGTCACGGGTCAGCCGGAAAACCCAAACGAAGCCGCGAAGTTCAGAGTCTAAATGGCTTCATGTGTTCAGACGGATTTCAGTTTGATTTAAACTGGATTTGTTTGTCATAATTACTCTGTTTACCATGAATATGCTACTGTAGATATCATCCATCATCCATCCATCATCCATCCATCATCCATCCATCATCCATCCATCATCCATCCATCATCCATCATCCATCCATCATCCATCCATCATCCATCATCCATCCATC